>JANIJG010004888.1:11196-31753 GCA_024611175.1 Megaceryle torquata | reverse complement strand
AGAGGAAACAAAAGAACAGACAAAACACAGAAGCGAAAGGAAAAAGGAAGACAACGTAGAAGAAGAAGGGGGGGGGGGGGAGGAGGTGGGGGGCGGGGGGGGGGGGGGGGGGCGGTGGGGAGAAGTGCTGGGAAAGGTATTTTTGTCAACTAGGAGGATAATTCTGAAAGTCTGTCTTTTCTGACTGAAACAATCAGAAGAGACCATAACACAGCAACAACAGCAACACACTTCTAAGGGGAGCAGCTAGTACTGTTCTCTACCCATTCACACTTTCCCTTAAATGTTATCTAGCTCAGTATCCCAAATCACATATTTCCATATAAATTACCACTAATATCTTTCCACAGAATTTCTCAACAAGAGATTTGAGTGTGTTCATAAAATAGCATTTCTTATATCCTGCTTTCTCCTTGTTCATCTCCCCCAGCTTGCCTCACTTTGACGCAGAGGGGGTAAACACCACACTGTCGGTCTTACAATGTCAGCACAGTACTGGGAATAGAACATTTCCAGAACAGAAGCCGACAGTGTGCAGCACTCCTGCCTACCCACAGAGAGCAAGGGAATCACCTCTACTTCCTTACACTGCATGCAGGTTTGCCTAAAGATAACTTAGCCAAGACCTGAAGACCACTGGCTGTGACTTCCCACAAGGAAGAAGAAAAAATTCCTCAATACCTTTGGAACTGAAAGGTAAGAGCTTTGGGATACAGTAGATGCCTATTTGTTTACTGGTAACTGTCTCAGAAAAATGCTTTTTTAATTGTTACCTTATTATGGAGGTTTGCAATTGAGGTGAACCTTCAAGTCAGAAATTTTAAAGCATCATTTCCTCCCACAGACACTGAGGCATAATGTGAGATGTCTGTATTAACTAAGCTTTAAAACAGTCAGGTACTCCTGAAAGTTTTCTATGTTTTTCCACTTATCTCAAAAGGCAGTACAGTTGTTCACTATTCACCATTTCCCATTTTACCCAGCTTCCCCTCTCCTCTTCCCCATATCACACACTGCCACAGTACATATCAGATCTTACTGCAAACTTCTTTCCATTTAAATTACTATGCTGATGATTTCTCATCAGTTACTAATGCTTACTGGATTCCAGGATCAGCACATAACTAAAAGCTGCTACTGCTAAAGCTACCTCTCAGAGGCAAGCTGTAACATGCACTATTGCACCTACCATGCTAGTACAGAATTCCTAAACTACTGCACTCAATTTCCTATGCTAACAGGCCTGAGAATAACGTATTCTGACCTTTCAGGCACATACATATTAGAAAGAACTGGTCATGAATGCATTTTTAATTTTGGTTTTATGCTAGTCCTTTCTGCTTTACTAGTTGTCCTGGTTTTGGCTGAGATACAAGTAATTTTCTTCCCAGGAGCTGGTACAGTGCTGTGTTTTTGATTTAGCGTGAGAACAATGTTGATAACATGCTGCTGGTTTAGTTGTTTATAAGTGGTGCTTACCCTAAGTTAAGGATTTTTCAGTTTCCCATGCTCAGGCAGCGAGCAGGTACACAGGAAGCTGGGAGTGTAGTCAGGACAGCTGACCTGAACTAGCCAAAGGGATATTCCATACCATAGAACATAGGTAGATTTTCATGCCACCTTCAGAATCATGTTATTTCCTTTGACAACAAAAGAAACTTTACAACTCTGTGTTCTTGTTTAATCGTGATGAGTCAACACACCAAAACACACTGGATGGTACTGCAACTGTTAAACCAAGTTCCAATTACTTTTCTTTCTGTTATGGTTTCTGTTACAATGCAGGAAAATAATTTGATATTCATATCCCCCTATTACTTTGCAGAATATTTAAGTTACAAGCACACACCTAAAGGCTTTCTGAGGCATAGAAATAAGAAGAAACACTATAATGTCACTGGTTAGAATCACTATCCAAGGGAAACCAACACTTTAATGCTTAAACATATGAATGCCATTCAATTAATATGTACTAACTTGCACAGACTACCAAGAACCTACAAAAGTCATGGTCTCATTTGGGAAATCTAATCCTGAAATTCAACTTAGAAAATAGAAGGAAAGAAAAAAACCAAAACAACAAAACAACCCAAAACCAAACCAAATAACTCCAAACTCTCCTTGCTTGGATGCTCCTCATCAGGCTGCATTTTCATTTCTAATTTGTTTCTGATTTTTGGGAGGTGTTGGTGAATATAGAGCTAATATAAATACAACAGTGGGACTGATCAATACATTAATAGAAATACTAAGCAAATACACAGCTTTGACTTGTCAGCTTACATAGCATATCTACTCTACAGCTAAACTTATAAAATATAGTATTCAATACAGTATTCTCTTCACAGACAACATGAACTAAGTCATAATGCATATAATGTGCTGAAGATGCACAAGTTCCTCCAATGAATGCAAGGTCAAGAAGCAGTAACTTGCTTGAGAACAGAATTTTATAGTTCATTGAAAACAAAATTGGAAAATATTAACATTTTACAGCTCTGCTAAGTACACATTTGTCCTGTTTTTATCATCCCATTATGAGGATTTGTGTCACGGCACAGTTACAAACTCCAGCCTCATAAACCAGGATTATGACAGCCTTGATGACAACCCGAGTGAATCAGCACCGAGAGGGAAGGTCCTCACCCCGGTACGCCCGCGGACTCCATGCGGTTCGCTAAGGACACGTCGTGCGACCAGACATCGTACTGCCACTTCCGGAGGCCGATCACACCGCACAGCACGTTCCCAGAATGGATACCAACCCTCATGTTGATATCCACTCCCGTGGCTTCTCTCACCTGCCTATGGAAGGAGGAGGGTATTAGAAAATAAGTTACAATTGCAATTTTCTCTCCTCCTGGAGATCTTTTAAGGTTTGGTCTCATTATACACTCAGTGCAAACACAAGAGACAAACTCAGGACCTAATGTGTAACTATCCAGCTACAGCTAATAAATACACTTTGAATGTTAACAAGAAAAGGAAGAATGACTGTATTCAATATCTCCATAGCCTTGACACATTCAAAAGTCTTCTGTGCTGTACTTACTTTATGGCTTCACACATGTCGAGTCCCATTTTAACACAGTTCCTGGCATGAACTGGTAAGGACACAGGTAGGCCTGAGACACAGTAGTAACAGTCTCCCAGGATTTTTATTCTCATGCATTCATTCTCCTGTGAAGTTATGGTAAACAAATATATTTAACAGGGGAAAAAAAATAAATAGTTGCAAGTAGGCTAATGACACCAGAACTAAGACTTGTCTCTATCATTTTGAGAAAGTCAGGCTTCATTCCGTCCTTGCTGAAACAAAGCTCACTTTGCTTTTCTCACACCCAAATGCCTGGACATTGCTCACTGGAGAGTAACAGAAATGGCTACTTCAAGCATTTCTGAGACAAAATCGTCTTACTAGTTTCTTTCTTGAAATGGTGTGCAGTTGAGAAACTATAAATAAAAATAAAGCTGTCACAGAATTCACTATCTCAAGGAGGAAATCTACTTATTTGTCTTTTAATCTTTATTTTTATTAAAACCTGAATTCTAGGCTGTTTGTTCACCCTTTCCTCAATTTTTCCATGGAAGCATCATAAGTAAGAGGACATCCACAAAGGTTTAAAGCAATGTCACTCCTCTGCTATATTACTTTTAGAGTTTTCCCATTTTTTTTCTGAAGAATTTTTAGAATTTCACAAAACCAAGATTTTCCAAGTCCATTAGTTTTCTAATTTGCATTCAGTATACCCAAATATAGTCAATTATGAAATCAAACCAACATCTTTAAACCATGGGAAGTTTTGGTAGGTAGTCAAGAGTCCTGACTTATGCTTTACCAATGCTAAATTTCTAGAACCAGAATTTGGGTTGGTATTTGGTTTTTTGATGTCACATAAGATGCAACAAAACGCATCGTTGATTTTCCTAAAGCTGTATTTGCCTCATAACACCAACAGAAAAATAAGTGGATATGACAAAACACACATCCAAGATCTGGGTCAGTATTACAGGATAACAGAAATCATCCCCCAGAGTCAGGCATGCAAACACGTATATGATACAGCCGCTGTAACCCGAGAACTCAAAATCTGAATTTGTCATTACAGCTGCAAATAAATTAACTTCAAGCAGCACTTGGAAGTGGCAAAACTCCTGGCAGGCTGAAGGGTCAATAGCAAGGCTCTTAACAGGGACCATTTTAATCTACTTCCCATTTTTAGACTTTTCTCTAAGTATCCATTAATAATTATCACTCCTGAGCTAAAGAACTCACTGGTCTGATGCAGTATGACAGAATTTATGAATTTAAATGTCTACTTTAAAGTTCTCCATTTGTAGAGCCCACGGTCCCTCTAACTGACACAAAAGCTGTTCAGTAGAGCCTGCATATAGTACCTATTACAAACATTTATTGCCATCAGACAGCCCTCTGAACAATACAGATAAATCTCCAAACTCAAGAACTGGAATTACAGTAACAATTTGCTAAATATCCCATTTTTGTTTTAAATTTTAGTTTAATGTGATTTTGCTAGTTAGCTTTAAAGCCAAAGCAGTCTTCCTTACTGACCCCAGAAGCACTAACACCAACTGTCTCGTGTCTTGTGGAAAAAATTACTTCTAATGGCGGCCTTTGGCCCGACAGCACAACAAACTGCAACACCTACCTTTGCAATCTGATCAAACTTTCCAAAAAGTTCATTCAGCATCACTACTAGTTCCTTAGGAGAGCAGTCACTGGCAAGGCGAGTAAATCCTACAATGTCTGCATAAAGAATACTAGAAAAAGAACAAAAAGTAAAACCAACCTAGTTGAAATATGAAGGTATGTATATCCCACAGTCAGCTTAAATACTAAAATGCATGTAAGAGAAAGCATCTCTCTCTTTGGAAGCAACTCTAGAAAAAGGGGTCAAATTATCAACTGATTTGAGTATTCATCTGATGTAGAAGACAGCACATCAGTTGAAGACACATTATCTTCCCAAGACAGGAAAGAAGCTCACTTCAGCCTGAAAAATCTACCTCCAAATTTTAATTTCACTGGACCTTACACACTGTCAAGAATCAGCAGCTTATATCAACACAGTTATTTCTAGAGTTTCCACTTACCTAACATTTTGGTGCCTTTTTACATACAGACTGTGGAAATTGTTGTCATGCATTTGCCTATTATCATTAGTTTCCTTTAGTCGCTCTATGATTGCTAGCTTCATTTCCATAGAGATATGAGCTGGCAGTATGGATAAAAGCAAATTTTCCTAAAAGGAGAAGGGGGGGGGGGAGAAGAATTAATGATTCCTAACACAGTAAATCTGAAATGGCAGGATTTTAGTGACTGCAAGGAAGAATTAAAAATAAAATAAAATAAAATAAAATGCCTTTATTCAAGTAGCTTTTGAGAACAGACTTCTCCATTTCTGTTCTCAAAATGACTAATTTTACAGTTAAGGAAGGGTGTTGCATATCTTCTTCTTTTGTTCCTTGTGACCTAAAGGTTACATCTCAATACACAAAAATTCAGTACTATAGTTTTTGGATAAATAAAAACTTCTTTTGTCCGCCAATCTCAGTGTTACATTAGCATTGTCCAATAAAGCTTCTGGTAAGAGCCTGTATTGTACAACAAACAATTTATGCATTATTAAAAACCCTTGTGAATTCTCAAATGCTGGGAAAGTAACAACAGATACAAAAGCGTCGACAACATGCTGCTATAGTGTAAAGGAACCAGGAACTGATGCCACTGAAAAAGTCTTTGGAACTAAGTGAGAATACAGATGCTTCAAAAAGCACTTACACTGTCTGACTATTCAATGCACTGTTTCACGCAGGCTTTGGCTTAAAAGCCTGTTCTTCAAAGAAGGCCCTGCTAAGTTGCTGGACAGAAGAGGAAGAAAAAAAAGAGAGTACTTTCCACCCAGGAAGGACCTCACTGCTCCACAGATGGTGTCGCCACATAAGAGGAAATGTTGCACGGAGCAGCTGCAAGCAGAACTTTTTCAGATGACATCAGCAGCAAGAGCAACACATTGTGTAACTGAGTAAAATCCTGTCCCTTTGGACCAAATCTTTGTCCTCTTTTCCTGAATACTCGATGCAGCAGCTAACAGACCGCAGTGAACTGCCAGGGTTACTTAACCAAAGCCTGCCACCAAAAAGAAATGCCTCAGGATCACAGTGGGAAGAGGGAATCCTTGAGCATAGAGTGCTGGATTACACTAGCTATAGAGAGCAGTTCAGTTTGAGACTGCCCCCAGAAATAGAAACACCTCTTTCCATTCCTCTAGCATTTTAACACTAGGGAAGTCAACCTTGGGGAACAAGTGAATTTGACAGCAGAGCCCCAGTGATTGAAACGAGGACATTCAAGGCTGGCACACATTACAGCACACATTACACGGTTTTCATGGAAGTGATGATGAACCCTGAACTGCATTTCTCACACCATTTTCACAGAGAAAAAGTGGGTGGCAAACAGGAGACGCAAAATAGTGTGGCAAATTATAACAGGGATGAAAAGAAAACTGTCCGTTGACTTCAGCACATCTACACTTCAAACAAGCAACCACAGGAAGCAAACACACAAGTTACCGCATCGCCCACGGAATGAGCACACTGCCTGGGTAAGCTGATCAGATGCTGCCCCGGCTGTGGCGTGGGGAAATCCTGCTAGGATGTTCATGCAGATTTGTCATCTCGTAAGATTGGCATCAGAGGACAGATCGCACTAGCAGTGGGGCATTTTTTTCTTTTCAATTTGATGAAGTCAGTCCCTTTTCAGCCCACTCCTTTTATCTAATAACTGTTGGGCAGAGAACTCAGCCTTCTAGATAGAGCTGCTGTTCTTTACTTACAGCAGGATAAAAGAGGAGAGATGCCCTAATTTCAGCTTTGATACTTCTTTACAATCCTTCATCTGTAAAAAGTTTGTGTTCCTTGCTTATTCTTTAAATACCACCAGAGTTTATGGAAATGAATGATGTCATACTCAAATACTATAACCTATTATATGATTACTTTTTATTCCTCCCTTAAGCTCCAATTTTCTCCTTCTAGCAAAAGAAAAATAGCTTGTGAGACAACAGTAGGCAAGAGCAAACAATATTTCAGAATTCAAAACAAAAATCCACAACCAAGGGAGGTGTGAAACTAACCACCGAGATTACCTTACAATTCTTTTTCAGGGCATTAAGAGCATGTTCTTTTAAGTTACCTTGGGCCAGTAAAACTGGGAAAAAGTCACTAAAATAACTGTCAATTACACTGCTGTTACTAATATTGTGATTTTCCTATAGACAAGCCACAGAGAACAGCTTCTTCCCTTTAGCTTCCTTCTTTTGTTACAAATGGCCCAGCTGTTCTTTTTGACATGAGGTGGGTATTGCAAAGACAGGACCAAGCCTTTCAACGTACATATAAAATTATAAAGACTTTAGACATGAAAACAATCGATAACATGAATTAGTTCACTCACTTGTTGCCGCTTTTCAATCTTCAATTTCATGCGGACCTGAATGCACTTTAATGTGTATCTATACAAATCCCACGAAGCAACCTGCATTTGGCGTTTGTGAAATGCACCCATCAAGTTACCACAAAGAAAAATGACAGCATTGGCAAGTAGCTGCATAAGAGAGAAAAATATTTACCTGCTGCAGAGCAGTCATTCATACTTGACTAATACAAATACTAGTCCCTTAAAAACAATCAATCCCAGGCCACATTCAGTTTTTCTCTTGCCCTGTCACACACCAAACTATAACACTGCAATTAGCCAGGATGGACCTGGGCAAGGCAAGCTAGCGTTCGATCATGAGCATTCCTGAACGAACATACGTGAGTATAATGAAACAGAGAATTCTGATGTATCTTTAACATTTATTTGCAGGCACCAGTGTTTGATTTAGGAAGAAACCAGTCTACAAACCCATGCATCAGCGTGCCATGTGAAGCCTGACACGCCTACATGAAAAGAGCTGGGATGCTCCTCTGAACACACCCTATTAATAAGTGCTGGGAACCCTGAAAGCACCAAGTAGCACTCCCAGGCCCAGCTGACTCCCCAGGGCAGCAATGGTCCTTTTGATCCACCCTGTAGGTAGTGACAGATGAAGTTACATAGACCCATCTGAAACAGCACAGATTGGGAAGACTGATTGTGCCAAAGTTTGTCAAATTGCCAGTAACTTAGTTTAAAAATTGAAATAATAATTCTGCTTCTTCCACTTAGGTCAGAAAAAAAAATGCACTACAGATGAAAGTTACTTTATTTTTCTGAAAAGCATGCAAAATACACAGTGTCCAAGCTTCAAATCTGTGAATTTGAAACATCCATTTGGAAGTCTGAAGCTTATCTAAGCAGGATAGTTATGCCAGTATCAAATGGTACTACTACTAGATATTTAATTACTTAACCAAGCAGTATTTCCTTACCTGAAACAGAATGGATTCCTTATTTTTCTTAGAAGTCATGCTTACCACAATGCTTAGAACGGTAATATGGGAAAGAGCAGAAAGAACACTAATTATGACAGCACCTTTCATCTCAAAGGGTAACATGGTATAAACTGTGAAGATTATGAATAGAAAGAATGGCACCTTTGGAAAGAGAGAAAGAAAACAAACAAAAAAGAATCACACATACACTTTATTAGGTGTCTGCCAAAAATCACTAAAGAGCAAGGAAGAAAGTATCAGGATTCTTGCTCATTTTCAAGATGAACAACTACAGTATTGACATTTCAAAAGCATAATTAAAACCATAAGGACAGTGGTAGTCCTAAAAGCTTTGGGGGAATTAGCAGCTATAGATTGACAGATAAAACAGTTTAAAGTAACATATCAACTTGAAGTTTTTCAGTTTTTCTTGCCCTTCATCTTTAACTCATCCATTAGAGCTGAAGAAGCACTCTGTACATCACATATCAGGAACAGGGAGTTGCAAGGACAGCAATATTGAGTAGATTCAGAATTTTCACCTTCTCCAAGTTATTACTCTAATTCTGTATGTTTACTCCATACCAAATAAAACCCCAAAATCCAACCAGTACTTACTTCCTGGTGCTGACAAAAGCAAATAATCATTTTTGACACTAACTACAAATTTAACAGCTGTGCAGATTTTACAAAATGCACGATGGGCCACTAAACTGCTTGGGGTCAGAAGGAAGAGCTGTAAAACTTAAATCCATTTTAATCCATTTGTAATATTGTTTAGCTCATATATATATATATATATGGAAACTGAGAACCCTGGTCGGAGAAAAATACTTCAGTCTTCCTGGCTCAGCTCCATCTCATCACTGCAACTCAGCTTGTGCTGTTCCAGACATGAGCTTCCTTCAAGGAAGTCTCAAGGCCCACTCTGCTTTTAAATGTTTTGCCAGAATGGATAGCTTGGTTGGGCCAAAAATAAACAAACAAGCAAGCAAATAAAACTTTTCATTCAACAAAAGTAATCTTTCCATGTTCATCTTTACTATTTTAGCTGAACTTAAAAGAGAGAGAATACTGGGTTTTTAATTAGAAATTTTTTCCTGCCATACATACAATCACACAATGTTCTGAACACTGTGTAATAGTTTTATAAGCATGGACAAGCAAAGGTCATACCTGCATTTAAATAGTAGCTTTGATTAGTGATAAATTCATAACTTGAGATAAAGGTCTGAAACAAACCAATTCCACTTTCTAATCTAAGCTCTCCTTGTATTTTAGGCTTTAAATCAACATTAATAAATTGTTACCACATGACATTGGCTTGCAGCACTGAAAGCAGCAAAAGGAAATCTTGCTTCATTCCATGTTTGTACTTATAGTGAAACCCAGCACATTTTGATTTTTTCCTAAGGTGATAGATTCTTCCGTAAGTTAAAAAATACTGAATAGCAACTGTAAATACAAGGTGCTGGATCCAGGCCATAATAGAAATCAGAGTTTGGTTATTTAACTGATAATTTATATCTTTCTTTATTTGAAATAAAGAGGGGAAGGGGAAGAGTCAGTAAAACAAGATAAAAAGTCATTTTTATTTAATTAAAAACTCTGTTACAGTATGAAATTTTGGGAGGAGTTTCCTACAAATTACGATATTTTTGGCATCATGAAATCGCCCATCTTCTGATCAGAGATACTAAGCAATGAACTTCAGCCACACCCAGCTATGCCAGGATGTGTCATTAATTCTTATTGTTCATTTCACCTCTCCTACTGTTTTGAAAACATGCTCCCCAGGGCACACCCAGCTCTGGAGTCCTTTGTGCATTTCTTGAACACCACTTTGACCCATATAAATTAACAAAGCAAGTATTATTAATGAAAAATTCTCTCAAAGATGAAATTATAGTAATTAAAATTTTGTAAAAATGACAGAGAATTCAATTGCAATGTAAAGATGCACTTCTTCCATGGATTTATGAAGTTATCCAATTTTCTCAGCTGACCTTTATTTTCACTATAGTAAGGAACACAAACTAAAATTTACTATAATGAGCCATTAAAAAAAAATAGGAAGCTGAACCAAAATCTGAAGAAAAAAAAAATTATTCTATACATAACATTCAGAAAAAATAAAGCACACAAAACCATTCATATACACTGACTGAGTTCATTCAGGTACTTAGTAGAAGAAGATACACATACCTGCTCCCACAGCTGATAATCATTTCCTTCTCCAAAAAGAGATACATATCCTACGATTAAGAAGCAAATCCAGATCACAACGCCAAAGATCGTTAGCCATCTCCGAAACAGGGATTCAATGCACAGAAGTAAGTACATGACTGCAAATATGACCAGAGCAGCACATACTGCAATGATGAAGGCAAGGTGACTATGGGCTTCCTGCAAAAGCAAAACAAAGTGTTAACAAAGATACTCACACATACAGAGATAATATAATGAATGCTATTACAGATAACCAGTATACCTCAGTTCCACCATTATTATTTCCCAAATTAGCGGGCTTGGTTTTGTCTTTTAAGCTAAGTTCTAACTATACTATATTCTAAAATGTATACTATATTCTACAGATGTACCCAAAGAAATGCATTTAAGAAGTTCAAGCTTTGCTAAAAAGGAGTCTAACTGTTCTTCTCCTAAATTTTACAGGGAGCTTGTAAGATACAAATAGTGCTTCTACTTCTACCCTTTTTTCAGGGAAATAAAAGCTAAAAAGGGATAAAAGTGCAGTTGGTAAGATTAGATTTGTTCCTAAAGAGGGACTTGCAGACACTTTCTCATAAAGCACACAGTATTTGGAAACCGTTGCTAGAAGGCAATGAAGGATTATAACAGCTTCCTTACTACCTTTTTACAACATTATCAACTCCCCTTTTTACCAGCTGTCAACTGGGCTGGCTTGAATAACAGCTGGTTTCTTTACAGAAAATCATATTATGCTATGCAACAAAAAAAATCTTTAGGCTGCATCTTTCCTATGCCCACAGGTTCCCTGCTCTTTGCTAGTGTCATGGTTTGATTCAATGGATCACCCATTATACTGGAATAATCCTGTTGTAGCTTTATTACCAAGAAAAAATAAATAGAATAAGAATTAATATCTACAGATACTTAGATAGAAAATTACAAACATAATAATAATAAAATTAGAAAAAAAATTCACCACAGAAATTCCTAACCAATGAATCACTTACATTTTACATTTCCTAGAAGACTCTAAAAAGAAAACAAGAGAAATGCAGGACATTTTAACTTACATTCTAATTCCTTCCTTGTCTCCTTTATTACTTATTTACTATCATAGGTAACACTTAGCATAGACTATGATTTGTTCATAACGTACAGAAAGGAAAGAACAATCCTCGTGGTACCTGTGCATGTGCCTGACAATACCATCTCCTCCTTCCCTCTCCCTTCAGAAACATACACAGCATTGCATACACACTTACTTGATCTCTATCAACATTGGCACTGATACCACGTAGCTCAAAAAAATATTTAGCCGGAAATGTTTTGTGTGCTGTTACAGCGATATATCATAATCTTCAAAAACATCTAACACAAAGAAAAAAGTATACTCACATCAATGACAAAAAAGATTATAATTAGAGTAGTCCAGAAGATGATTGCAATGAAGAGCAGCAACAGCAGGAGTGGGTGCTGCTGGCTTGTGTAGCGGTACTTCTCATACAGCGGGTCTGATATCCCGCAGTCATCATTTTCGTTGAAGAAGTATTTACCTTTAGCTGGCATTTTCTCCCAGGTTGGCTGCTCGCTCTCTCAGTTCCCAGAGCACACAATAATACACAGCTGAAAGTACTGCTTCAAAGACAAGTTCTGTCTTTTCACTGCTGCCTCTGTGATCTTTATGCACAATGAATAACCCACATTCTCTGATTTTACGTCTCATGAGCATTAACTTCGGATTTCCAGTGCAACCAAAAGCAAAAGAGTTAGCCTCCCCAAAACCACAGGCAGTTCATCATCAGCTCTATGCAGGAATCCTTAGATCAACTTGTCTTTGTGCAGACGGGATTTTTTGGTGTGGGGTTTTTTGATTATTATTTTACAAGTCTCTGACTCCTTTCTATAAGCTTGACTCTCACTTCCTGGGATGAACTCTGCAGAGAGACAGAATTATTAAATTAACATATTCGGTTAAGTGCACACAGTGTTCACCAAGAAGAAAAAGTACATTCCTTACACTTCCCATCTGCATGCTCTAACAAGAAAGCAGAAGCTGTTTCTTACTGGTGGGGCAAAGCCCAACAGACCCATGTGTGGGCAACACTGCTCAGCAGCAGCAGAGGCAGGGCTTGGGCAGCGCTCACCAGTGGCTGTTCTGTGCACAACACTGCAGCCTTCTCGACCAACTGAAACATTCTCATTTCAAAGTGTACTAAATTTATTTTATTTTGAGCAAATTACATGAGCACGTGTAAACGACTACTAAAAACCCTTTTGAGGTGATGTGTGTGCCTGTGTGTATGTTATACATATAATCTGTACTTGCAAGACACATTGTATTCTTTTTCAAAACATGCATCTTAATTTTTAAGAAATTATTTTTTTATTCCTTTCACAGTTTAATTAAAAGGCATAGAAAATGAGAAAAGAATACAGCTACCCAAGCCAAAATTCATTAAACTTTTTTTTTTTTTTAAGATACTTAACCTCCAGTTCTATATATTTCATTCAACTCTAACTAATAGTGTTTCCAAGGCAATAGGTGTGTTCTGTTAACAATGAACATTAAGGAATGAACTGTATTGTTAATTACTAATGACTAATGTTTTTCAAATAGATTCATGAATATAGTTCACCCAATGCCAAGAGATGTGAAACAAAAACAAAACAGAACAAAAAAGCAGGGGGATGGGATGGAGGGAAGCGTGAAAAGCAGGATTTCAGAAGAAGTCTTATTAAAACTTGATAACAGGACAACAGCTTCTTTGCCACTTGACTGCCATCACCATGGTGCCCAAGGCCACTGCTCTGGGGAGAAAGAACCCGCTAAAAGACTTGTAGAAAAGCCAAATCCTAGGCAGTTACTCTCAAAAGGCAAAATGTTTAACCACACACGTGTTTGGACTGCACTCACACTACAGCCACAAGTGGTGTTAAGGAAAAAGTTTCAGAAACCATACTGAGTGATTTAGCCTGTGTAGATAGAGTCAAACACTAGCATACTACCAAATTACTGGTGACCAAGCTGGCAAAACCAGATATACCAATACTGAGACTGGAAAGAAAAAAAAAAAGTGAACTTTTGCAGCAAAATGAATAACTACAACTTCTTCCCCAGAGTATATCACAAACTTGGATTAATCACAAAAGGAGAAAAGACCATATTGCATCACTGTTATTCATTAGCACTCAGAATAAACTCATAGACATACTAAAAACTGAAATAAAATTGAAGACACATCTTTCAATACAACTTTCCCATGTATAGTTACTGGTACACCTAATATCTCACCTGTATTGCTTATTACCAAGCTGTTCTTCATAATAAAAGGTCTTATTTTTCACCTCAAAAAAATCTTCTGGTATTTATATCACCTGCACATGCATAACAACAATCTTGCAAAGGTGCATGAATACATCTTAGAAATCACTGAATTTCAGTAACAAAGGCAACACACTATAGAGAGGAGGAAGGTGATGACTGTTATGCACCAGGGAGGCAGACAATTCACTAAACAGCCTGAAGAATTCCTTTACCACAAGGGTGGGACTGCAGGGACATACTCTACCTGATGTGATCCACTACATTTACAAGAGATGACAGGCTTCCTGTCCCAGTTCCCCCTAAACATGTATTTTCAGAATAAAAACAATGAGAATGTTCTTTAATATACTTGCAGAAATATGACTTTGAGAGCAATTTTTTATTATAACAGTTATTTTGAGAGGCACATTTATTTTTCCAGTGCACATAATCAAATTTATTTTCTAAAAATGGCTATTAATGGCTAAGGAGTAATACATGCAGTTACGACAGATAAGTAGTCCTGTCTTGGGCTACTTAATATTGAAACCCAAGGAAAACAACATCACAGTGTACTTTCTGCAATTTATTTCCCTATGTCAATGAAAAATACAATACCAGGGATGATCTCTATTCTACAGAACTATACTGTGTGGCTGTGCTTCTGTTGTCTAATGTTCCGAAGATATCAAATGGAACTACCTCTTAATATTACTTAAGAGCTTTGCAGTTCAAAGTTAAAGAGGCATGTCTCTTCAATGGATTAACCCATAGTTTTTTAAAAACAAAACAAAAAAACAAACAAACAAACAAAAAACCCACAACAACAAAAAAAGAGATTGCTACTTTAATGATTGGTTTATTCCTCCACTGATCTTCCTAGATACACATTTCAAGTAATTATGAATGACACCTGGGCCATAGCATTTTCTTTTCACAACTCTACTAGGGAAAGAAACCCCTGAACAGTACTTTACTGATTTACCAGGAATCTGCAATATACTGCATAAATGCTACCTGGAGATATATAAATCAACTCTGAACTAGTTTCAGTTTGCATCCCATTTCTGTCCCACTGCCACCTCCATCACCTCCCTTTTTAACCAGTACCACAGAGCAACTTGTGCTCCTTCAGTGCAAGTTAAATATTTTTCAATTGCAAATTACTTGCAATATGCAAAATTAGCCATTTGAGAATTGTGCATTAGTTGAATAAACACATTTGCATGTGACAAGCTTAATGACCTGCCACTCATCATCTTAATAGACTTAGCTGAAAGTCACCACTTTTTGTGCCCTTCTTCTCTGATTCTTTTCCAGCCACCTTCTGAAAATGCAGATGACAGGCTTGAGAGAGAGAGAAAAAGATTTTGTCTCATGGATGGCATTGCACACTAGTAAAAGCGACAATTTAACACACTCCTGTTTCTGTATTTAAGGAACACATGAGCAACGTGTACCACAGCATCACTTTTGCCTTTTTTGGTCATTGTTTCTTGGAGATTTGCCCTTCTGACACCGCAAGATAGGTGTAACCCTGAAACAGCAACAGGCCACAAAACCCAAACAGCACTCCAACTGGGGAGCAGATCTCGGCTGCTGCCAGAAAACCATGCAGTTCTGATCATCAGCTATTGAGAAATAAAACCTCGATTCTTTAGAAGCCTTCATAGTGCTCTGAAGAATCAGAAAGTAGAAGGAACAATCTGTCAACTGGATTAGTATATGAAAGAAGCAACCCCAGCAGTACGGGTTGGAAACTGCACTGAGAACTAAGAGGAATGTCTGCAAAATGACGATTTAGTCAGATCTGGGCGAGCTCTATGGCCATCTGCATGCCAATTAACATGAAAAACATTTGGTCAGATAAAGAAATTTACCCAATGAATATGTAAGAACAAACTCCGGACATGTGATAGGAAAAAAAAAGACAATGGGATTCCTTCCAGAACATGAATCAGAACAGCTACACTCTTTCAAACCCACAAGCCACAGTTGTGTTCACACTCCACAACAGAAACTTACCCAGGTAAGTACTGGGAAAGATCTGGTGCACACTCACCACCACCTTTCACTTGCAAGCAAAAAAGACATTTCTATCTTCCACGAACTGTGTATTTCTGACTGCTTTATGATTTCCTTCCCTACAGACAGGAATTTTCAAGTATTGCTGGACTCCCCAGTCTCCTACTGACAAAGGATTTTATTAAAAATAAAAATTAAAGCAAACACTTCATTGGGCTACTAGACTTGGACTGAAGCTCCTTTGTTCTCCCAGGCTAGTTAAAACTGTCCACACTGCTTTGTGTCAATATACAACATTTTCTTAAGAACTGGCCTGGACTCAGTAGTTGCAGAATAGAGATGACCATAATACAGAGCCTATAGAGACCAAGTGTTTAAAAGAAAACTGAAACACGATATCCCGAGCTACGCTAACAAGTCAAGTTACGAAACTCAGAGAAGCCCCTTTCTTTTGCAGTTTGCTCAAGATAAGTAGCTAAAGGAAAGCAAGCCTCTTCACCAGAAAGACTAATCTGGCAACATGCATCACGCAGACCAACCCTTTACTGAGGCAAAGCAGAAAGTTCAGGGCAGAGGAGGAAAGTCAGCTGATGGGGTGAGAACACAGTTCCTTGTGCCACCAAAAGCAACCCTTGCTCATTTCCCAACTCCAGTCTTGCCATAAACAATATGCAACGTTATCACTAGGTAACAGCCTTCCCCCATGCATTTGCATTGCAGGCATATGTTCATCATGTATTTTCATGAGGTGGCTAGGTACTAAACTGAGCATTCTTCCTCCCACCTTATTTTCTAAACAGGCTATTACTACCTTCCAAGGTGCATCAGCACTGCATTTTCCATTCTAATAGCCGATTCTCACCCAAATACTTTTGTTAGCACCTCAAATTGCATCCTCTGGTCAGATGACCATTTGTGAAATAATTTAAATGCTTGCAAGGTGGAGATGATTTTTGCCCACCAGCAATTCATTCAGCCCTACTTGTACATACACCAACCAGCATAGATGAAGCAAGCACTGAACAGACAGGAAAAATCAAATAGATTTTGCTATCAACTTGAAATAGAATCACATCAAATTCTTGCTTTTCATAATCCCCTTGAAGCTTCTGTCTGCAAAGGTTTTATATCTCTGAATAGGCAACCGCTGTGAAGATCCAGGCCATCCAAGGTGCTTTGCAAAATATATGGAGATTAAAAGCTTGGCTTGAGTCTTTGTCCCAATAAAAACTAAAGGGCCTTGCCCCTGAGCCCCAGCACTTTCAATGAGCAGTACTTAGTGATCACAATCCAGTAGCTCTTTGTTTCAGTTCAGCAACCTTCCCGACTCTCCGGACAACAGCCTCACCTCCAGAAGTCCTTAGTCCACGCTGCCTGCTTGGAGCCACAGGCAGGAGCCACTTTTCAATGCACACCCATCCCCGTTACCTCTCACCAACTTTTCATGTAGAGCTCTAGTAATTAGCAGAGGCCCATCAGTTTTCCCCCACAACATGCAGGTGCATTTGTTTCAGGCACTCTGCATTGGGCCCTCTTTTTTTTTTATTTTAAACACTGGAAGTCACAGGGCAGCCCAAGGGTGCTGACGCATGCAACTGTCTGTGAGGAGCAAGGTGAGGGCAGGTGGAGGGAGAAACAGGCAAACACTGAAGGCACTGCGAGCACAGAGCTGAAAGCCACTCTCCACAGTGACTTCTCGTGAACTGTGGCACAAAGAGCATTCTCCACCAGCAATGCAATGTGGAACAACAGAAAGAATGACGTGCTGCTACCCGACACAAAAGCTGGGCCAACAACAAACCAGTTCTTGAGATGGCCCTCCTTTATTCTCTGCATTTGCGGAGCACGAACAGTTTTAAGGTGCCAGCTTGGTCACAGGCTGGGCAGTAGATGTGCCAAACCCACACGCTCCCACCCACTCTCACGACAAGATGCACAGATGACCCGTGATCATGTCCTTTCTCCCCTCTCTTGGGAGAATTATTCACAGCAGCTCCTCACAAGTTAATGCCTTTCCAAATGGGATCCAAGTACGCTACAGTTCTGGTCTTCATTTCAAAACTACTAATGGACTCACAAACACATCCACAGTAAACACTTGGACAATTTTGGGGGTATTTTTTTCCCTTAGCTGCTCACTTGACAGGAACTCAATTCTTGCTCACCTAAAGCTGTCAGTTTACTAAAAAATGTAGTCACACTTGTGAAAAATTAAACCAGCCCCTAACAGCAAGACCCAAGTGAAGTGATACACATTGCCTTATTCCTCTGAATAAATGTTGCACAAAAGCAAGCAAAACTAGTTTTTCCATCTTTAACTAGTACAGCACCAAAGACAGAAGGCACACTTTTGATTTCCATTCCATCTTTTGTTTCACACAAATGACAACACTGTTTCTAAAATTACTTTAGCAATTTCCATGACAAGAATGATTGCTGACCGTAATTACCCATTAGCAGATGTTAAAATGGCATCAGGAATCTATAAACATCCAGTAGAATAATTGAAGGAGATTAGTAGGTGAATTATGAATCTCAGGCAAAGATAATCTCCAGTTTAGTAGGCTCCACAACTAATTCAGTCTAGGAAATGAACCTTAGCAATCCAAACATACACCACAGGAAATACCATTCACATTAAAGACAACACTTCTTCCTTTTAGACTCTGTTTCAAATGCCAGCCAGCAGTCACCGTAGCCTTTTCTACTCATACAAAAATATTAAATGGAGACTAGATGCATTTTGAATGATTAGTCTGCTAGCGGTGGTAAATATTGTAAAGAAACTTACCTGCACAAGTAAAAGTAAACTTTTTTTACATATTTGGAAGGTTTTCATGTGGACATTCACCTTCCTTAATTACGTTCAACTTCTGAAGCACTCCCTTCTGCAATACAGAAAAATCTTACTTATATTTACCTTCTATTTTCTTACAAAATGTGAACATAGCCACTCATCACTCAAATCTATATTTACAATAAAAAGCCAAAACACTACAAAAAAGTAATCTGTCATTTAGAAAAAAAAAAAAATAATCAGGAGGCAGAAGAAATCCCACCCACCACGTGTCAGAATGATCAGGGTAAAATAGGAAACTGCATGTCCTAGGCTGTGCCCGTGAACATTGAATGTCACGGCAACCACAGGGCTAATCAGACTGTGAAGAAAGCATTGAAACCAAACTTTTCAAACTCACATTTGTGTTTCAGTAGATTGCTTCTTCTTGTGACATTTTTCTACAATAGCCTTTAAAATAGGAATAACAAGTTGTGTAATTTGAATAGAGTTTTTTGGTCTCCAGCAGAAATAGATGTGAAATAACAGAGGTTGTGGTTTCACAAGGCCACCAATAGGAGGAGGTCTCACCCACTCAGACCCCCCATCCTGGGCCAGCTGCACAGCCTGCCTGCCCAGGCACCCAGCTACTGCATCCACTGCACTTTCTTCGGGGCCCATTCACCAAATACAACAACAGCAAGCTATTTATCACTTCTTTGTCAGGGTCATAGAGTGCAACAGCTAGCAGAGATGTAGATGAGCTCTGAAGCAGGCCCAGCGTTTGGAAGGGAAAGGCAAACCACAAACAGCAAAGCAAAGGCAACAGTAACTTGTTAAACTGACTCATCGCTTCTCATGGCTCCGCAGCCTAAGAATACCAATAATATAGGTGTAAGTTGAGGAGTTTGTTGCTCATTTTTAAATGCCACTTTTATGAAAGGACATGTTTTGAGGAAGATAATAGGGGCACAAAAAGCCGTTACTGACACAGGTAGGACAGAGAAATTGTGACAGAAGATTTCTCAGGAAACCGAAGATTTGTAATTTAAGACTAGCTCACAAACTTAGTAGAAAAGAAGAACCAGAGGGGTGCAAGTGAATTACATGGGAGGGTTTACTACCACTCTAAGGCAGTTTATTGTGCAAACAGATGATGGTTCAGCCAACAAATCCATTAAGCCTTATAATTAACTGCTGGATCTGGCTCATCAGAAAGGAGGAAATAAATAAACAAATAAATTAGAAAAAAAAGAGAAGATGACAAGATCTTTTATAATACTGGTTTTCAGAAGCAGCAAACTCCAGGATATAAAAAGATGTATCGCATTAGAAGGGAATTGAGTTGGGCTTTGCATCTTTCAAAGTCCAAGGTGTGTGATTGTTTCATGACTCCCAGACTCCCTGTCACATCTTACAGATAGGTTTTCTGATGTTAGTGGGTTTAAAATTGAACTCATGCCTATAAAAGTCAATATTCCACTTACACTTCAAGTTTTCAGTGACCTATTTAAAATTCATGTCTTTGAACACAGTGGCTTCATAAGTCAGAATAGCTTTTAATTGTGTAATTTCAGTTTAATTATATCAAAAGCAGATGCTTGTGCAGTTATAGTAATAAATCCTGCAATATTAACCTAGACAAATTGCAGGAAAAGAACAACCCTGAAACACAGAATACTTAACTTGAACACTATCGGGGGGGGGGGGGGGGGGGGGGGGGGGGCTATGGGGGCAGGAGGGAGAGGAGCAGAGCAGAATGTAGAAGAAGAAATACTTGTTAAACGAAAATTATGTTA
>JANIJG010004888.1:0-11186 GCA_024611175.1 Megaceryle torquata | reverse complement strand
AAAGTGAAACAGCAAAGCTGTGAACCAAGACGGGTAAGTGGAGGGGGGGGGGGGGGGGGGGGGGGGGGGGGGGGGGTGTTTCAGCTGAGATAGGAATAGGGATAGCACATGTGTATAAGCCTCAATAATTTCTACTAGAATATCCCTGATATTTTCAGAAGATCTAAAAAACATAAAAACCCAAACAAGCAAAAGACCGAAAAACACCAATAAAACAAAGCAAACAAAAACAAACCCACAATAAAACACACAAAACAAGAAAAACAAAACAAACACCCCCCCCCAAAAAAAAAACCAGCCCACCAAAACCCAATTAGCAACAAGAAAAAAAAATCACTTCAAGATAGGTATATTTAAACTGTCAAGAGTTTTTTTCCAGACATTATCACTTAGGACCCCAGAATTAAAAGTATATGGCAAACAAAAGTGCTCAGACTGACAAACTTTCTAAGCTCAGTATAATTAATTTAATCTACAATTAAATCTCTCTCCTTTGCATAGCAATATTTTAAATATGTCTCAGTCTTTCTATCTCACTAAAGCAGAGTCAGCTGATGTGACAGAGCCAGAATACTTAAGTCTTCTAACTATGGCTAGATATGCCAACTGATGGTCAAAACCAATAATGAAAAATAATTAAAAAAATAATAATACTGTGAACAGGAGCATAATGGGCATCACACATTACTCTTATTTTTTTTCCCTGTCTCACTTAGTTATTTAGGGGGAGTGTTATAGTTCAACACAGAAATGCATCTTTCCCACCTCTAGGGTAAATAGTGTATTTGCACAGAACAGGTGCAATCATAATATGGCAAGGGATAAGGGCCACCCTATGGGTGGGAAGAAGATAAAACCTGTCCTGAGCAAGATAAGAAATTACTTACTATTTACGTTCAGTCCAACTAAACCCAGCAAAACAGAGACTGAGGCTCAAAGATAAAAACCTCTCCTATCTACTGCCATGCTACTGAAGTAAAAATACATATGGGCAGCTGAAATTCAATCAAAGCATTGACATCAACACCTTTAGCTTCTTCAACTCCCCAACCCCCCAGTTTCTAATTCTGTGGATGGACTAACACTGACACATACACTGAAAATATTTCACCGAGTAGTAGGTAACAGAACTTTAAGGCTGCACAAAGCATAATCAGCACTACATTTCTATTGCAGTCCAGAGTTCTAGCACAGAACCAAGTATTGTTTTAAAGCAATTTTACCAAACATCATAACCAAAATGCAAGACTAAACCATAATGTAAGAACAATATCACTTGTGCCTGCTGCCACCAACAGCCAACAATAGTTGTTTCTATCTGATTTTCCACTTACTCAACAGTATCATCTGTATCTTCAGATTATTATTGCTCCTGAAGCAATTGGACCCCACTGGCAATCTCACTTTGGAAATAAACTGCAGCCCAAGACCGAGAGATGGGCAATGGAAAGAACATGACTGTGCATCAGCACCTGAAGCACTGTGCCATAGGGTGATATTACAGAGCGTATATTTTTGTTAAGGTATAAAATGCCCTTTAAATTTAAGAAAGCAAAGCCTTCATACTATTTATGAAACAAGGAGGAAGGGGACAGGTCAAATCCAATCGCCACCTCTACCTAACAACTATCACTTCAAGAATAACCCTAATCACGTACATGTTACTTCAAAATCTTATTTCTGCATACTACAGGGGAATGTTAATGTTCCCCAAACTTCTTCACATGTCAACCGTGCAACATTTGTTACACCACCACATCCGTACTTCACAGCCAAAACAGCTAAAACTAACACTTGCAATAAGGAAGTTCCCTCCCTTGGAGGTTAAGTATTAAAAACACCACCAAGGAGACGTACCTACGCTTCTAACAGAAGCACTGTTTCTACAATCATACCCTACCTCAGCTCACAACAGCAGTCAAAACCCTAATTCTTTATGAAACATTTTTCCAAAATGTAGCGTGGTTTAGGAAAGGTCCTCCGTGGATTTGTTCTGAAATAAAACAATGATCATGGGATACAAACTTTGGAAATCTTGTATTTTCAGCCCCACTTGATAGCGATGCACACTTGAAAAACTGTTAGGAGTTCTGTACTTTCTGGAGGTGAAGATGACATGCCACGTGAGCCAAGCGTTCACCAGCGCCTGGTAAGCTCTCTTGGATCATGGAATGAGCTGAGCCATGCAGAAGTAGGGAGAGCTTTCCACAGAAAACCAATGTACTGCATGGGATTTATTTATTTTTCCCCACACTAAATGTTGATTGCCTACTAAGATAATGGAATGTCTGAACACAGATCTAATCACTATAGTTCTTATCATTCATCTTACCATTTTCAAAGCTTTGCTTGACAACCAGTCCTACTGTTGCCATCTCCAACAGGCTAATGGAAACCTGCACCACGTAAAACACTGACTTACCATGGGAAACGTGGGTATCAGCCAAAATGAAGCAGACACTTTTAAATTAAATTCTCTAATTTAATTTAAATTAGAGAATTTAATTTATTTCTTTTTAATTTACTAATTAAATTCTCTAATTTATGTTTTAAAGTCTCAAATTTAATTTCTTTTTAATCTATTAATTAAATTCTCTAATTTAAATTACATTAACTAGTATTAAACCAGAACAAGTTAATACAAAAAAACTGAAATAATACCACAGTCACAGCAAAACTTCAGGACATGGCAAAAGTCACTTTTCTAAAAAGCTATGTGATTACTGCCTCAGAGCAACGTGAAGTCGACAGAAGAACTTCCCAAAACAGCCACATATGCAGCCACTACCCTAGCGAAGGTTAGCGCCGCTCAGTATCTAACCACTCCCCATGGCCACGCGCAGCCAGTCAGAAAGCACTTTTTACCTGGACTGTAATTCTGACCTGAGCGTAACAGATTACTCAGGGGCTTTATGGGCATAAATTTTACTGAGACTACTGACAAAGCCCACCTGCTTGTTGTTTGCTTACCATTACAGGCCACAGGATTCACTGGCAAAAGTCGTATTTCTCCCCTCCACTGTGGCCCATTTTATCATTCTGAAATTCCTGCAGTAGAGCGCAGCCTGCTCAGGTATGATCCCTGACACTAAAGGCTTCGATGCATCACACACACCAACCTTCAAGAAGAAAGGGAATCTTTACTTCAAGGACCACTGTAAGTATTAACAATGATCCTCTCTCTTCCCCTTGTAGTGCAAGAAAGAAAAAACTATCTCTGTCTTCACGTATTATGAACCTTTTACCCAGACAATCAAAAGAAGAAAAAGTACTTAACTATACTGTCACAAGGTGCAGCATGAATGTAACTTGATTGAAATACTTAATGATAGATGGAAATGTCCGAGAAGAAGGCTGAAGACTGATGAGAGGTACCATCCTTATGCTAACTGATCCAAATACTTTTCAAGCAAAAGGTACTTTCCTAAAAATAGGAGAATGTTCTATTAACTTTTACAGCATTCTTGATAATGAAAGCCCTAAGTTTTTCATTAAGTTTTATTATATACAAGATCAAATATCAGCAATTAAAAACTCTACCCCAAGAAGAAAAGCTTGGATAAAACAAAGCAGCACACAACATTGCTGGAGATTTTGGATCACAGATCAGCAGATACAGCAATATGGCAGGAAAACCAGCTGAAAAGACAAATCATAAAATTCCCCCCCTGCACCTTGCAGCTCTGGATAAAGACTCATCTACTGCTAGTGCGGAAACGAAGAGATTCTGCTCACTAGGTTTGCTTGTCTTGGAGCACGAGAAGGGCAGAAAGGCACATTCCTAAGATGATGTGAACAGAAAATTGATCTCCAGGTAGACAGATGATCACGGTCATGTTATCATCCTTGAACTTAGCACACCAGCTCACTATTGGAAGAATCCGTATCGTACATAACAGCTCTTGGCTTTGTCCTCCTCTCTTCCTACTTTATCATCTTCACATGTATTAAGGGAACAACTGTTCAGATGTGATAAGTTGCAAAGAAGTTCCATACCTCAGCAAAGTACCAGGCACCAATAGGAGGCATGGTTGCTCACTATTGATTGTTGGAATCCAGTACACACTCACCAGGGCCAGGGACCAAGGAGGGGAGTAAATGGTAATACAGCAGTGTTGAAAGGACGACCCACCCAGAAGAGAAGAGGCTTAGAGCAGGAAATTAAAATGTCAGTAAGAAACCTGATACAAGTTAAATAGCTGTGCTGGGAAGGGAACATAACATCTACTTTGTTGTTCACCCCAAAGCTCTGTCGCTGAAGACCCACTTCAGAAACCAAAAGGCAAGTGACACTGCCAAATAATCTGACACAAAATCAGAGTGGATGCAAAGTATTTTATAGCAAAAAAAATAATTTAAATAAACCTATAATAACTTTGTTACATTTTTGCTAGGACAAACTACCTTCACCACCACTCAGAAGAGGCCCTCCATTCTGTCAAAGGGGGTTAAATGACCAGTTCATACCTAAGGCTTGGGACAGCTGTGACCCCAAGTCCTAGTACCTTTTGGTCAGGCATTAACTCCACCTAGCATTAGCATTTATAAGAGTTAGGTGGAAACTGGAGATAAATCTTAAGAAAAAGGTCAAGATCCTGACAGTGTCTTTGGCAGTCTGGGAGACAGATGAGAGGAAAAAATGGTAAGACATCTCAGATTTCATCTGAAAAGACAGATACAAATCTGCTGTGTCTGTGCCAGTGTAAAAGCAGATTAAAAATAAGACTTTGTTTAACTTCAGTTACAAGCTCCATCTGAAATGCCCAAATAAACTACTTTTTTATTTTCACCTTATTACATATCCTGCATTAAGGATGAATCCCTGGTAATCCACAAAGAGATACCTCACATTACTTCGAAACAGACCAGTGCTGTCTGGAGAACAATACTGGGCAGCAGGTTACTGGTATTCAGCTGGGAAAATGAGGAGGATGCCCAAGTAGTTAGGGTGTCCCAGAAATTTTATAATGCCTCTTAGAAAAATAAACTATTACATTTTTAAAAATCATCCAAGAAACAAGACTCTTCTGAGATTTTAGAAGAGGAGCTAGAGTACCTAGACCTGTTGTTTTCAGTGTTTATGAAGGTGCTTAATTGTATCAATTTGCACTTGCAACATACCTGGCTGGCTTTTGGAAAATTAAGGACTATGACAAATTCACAAAGTTTGACAGAGATTTTAAAAATTATTTAAATTTTTAAAGATGTGCCTAAAACCATAACTTTTTCCAGGAGCCCCTGATAAGCAGTTATATGCAAGTTTCACTTTGCTTGCAGAGGGACGAGCTGGTGATCCCCTAGAAGTGTTCTCAGGATCGGGTCCTAAGGACATTATACCTCTTATAATACACAGATGTTATAAATAAGATAACAAGTGAGAGAACTACTTCACATCTCTATTTGTAACTGAAGCTCCTCAGAGGCAGACAGACCTTGCTGATAAGCAGCAAGTTTCTGGAAGTAAAATGATACGCAGACTTTTTTTTGATCTGCAAGACAGACAAACCTCTCTGCATTCAACACTTAACCACAGGTGCCAATTTCCCTAGCAACAGCTTGCAGGACATTTCCATTTTGACTGCAGAACATTTAACCAGTTATATTATGAGCACAGCACCTTGCTGCTCTACCAGCAGTCACTTTCACACCTACCAAATTGTTATTTGCGTAGTATCGAGCTGGTAGATCAGTGCTGCACTTGTAGCACAGATCTGCTTTATCATGGGTTTTGTTTGGGTTTTTTTCCAAGTATATAAACTTTATCAAGCTAAAACTGGAGAAACATGAAAAAAAAACTCCTACAATATAAAAAAGTGGTCTTCCTTTTGCTCCTTAGTAACACCTCTGTCTATTGGTATTTTCAAGACTTTTGCTTTGGTTTAGGTTTGGTGTATTAGAGCACAAAGGAGAGGAGGACATGATGACAGCCCTTGATTGATTTTAGGGAGACTTCATTAGCTTCAAGAAATCACAAATTTCATGTAACAGTAACTCCAGAATGGAAGGGTGCATTATTTTTGTAGTATGGAATCCCAGAATTATAATACTTCACCATATGTAACATTTGTTTAGAGCAGAGACTTGCAAAATTCTTTGACCCCTCCCAGTTTTATTCAAGACATCAGTTCACTGATCACTCACCACCCAACTGTGGAAATCCAGATTTCACTGTGGTCATGAAAATGATACAGAAGTTAACAAAACATCAGTTTTGTTTGACTCCTTTTTCTTTTTCAAAAAGCAGCCCCCTTCACTTTTTACTTTTCATGCAGTTTCCACACTTTGTATTCTGAGCAGTCATTTCGTTTTCTAAACATAAGTAGCAATCATAAATGGTAACAGCTTTGACTGCTATTTTCAGAAGCATTCACACTGTCCCTACTCAGAGTTTGACTGGTTCAGTGGACACCTCCACAAACCGCTGTACAGAAACACTGCAGAGCATCAAGGGTTTCTGGTTATCTACTTAGTTTATTTATAAAGTTAAAAGTATAAAGTTGCCACGACTCTCAAGAGTTTACTCTGCTAGTAGGCTTAACAGCAATACAAATACTGCTGAAGACTTGATCTGTGCTCATCCTGAATATCCACAACTGTGAAAATACCTTAATTTAGTTCAAATTAATCACATCTACACAAAGGAGTGAAATATTTTACAGGAAATTGCTCATATAATTTTTGAACAACTTCACTAATAAGTATTCTGAACTGAAATACTGACATTCATTTGAAGTCTTTTTGGACAAAATATAGTGGCATAGTGTGTACCCAGTACAGGTTCGGAAGTATTTGATATAAAAATCTGTAAAAAACACAGTTCATTACAGTAATTTTAATAAATGTATTTTAAAACAAAAGCATGATGTGTATCATTAAAATATTGTGCTATAATTCAACTATATCTTAACAGGCAGAGCCTTCAGACACCATTTTATAATGCTGCTGGAGTTATTTCCCACTCAGCTACATATAGCATATATTTAGCAACTCTCAATATTATTCAGAATTGTTTAAATTATATTTTGTATTCTATTTTTTCAAATAAATTATTTACAAAACAAACTAAAACTGTTACAAATAATAACATTTTTTTTCTACTTTGCTGCCTGGCTAATACATATCTTCTAAAAATCACTTCCACGTTATCCTAATGATAGCATAAGGAAATACAAATTGAACTGATGCTTAGCCTAACTTTTACTTTATTCAGAAACATCCAATATAGTTTATTGTAGAAACAACATACATGCTCAGGAACAAAAAACAAAGTCAGAACAAAGCAAAATCATACGGGATAAAACTGCCACTACTTCCTCTCCCATACCACCTTCAAAATTACATTGAAAACCACAAGAGTCAAGACTGTATTGATTTCTCCCATAAAAAGGATTTTAAAAATTCCCAATGTACAACATGCTGGAGCATGCTGACTGTATGTGTTACAACTCACTGAAGAGCCTTCAGTTCTCTTCTTCACTTTATCTCGTCACGTTTGACCTTGGCTACCACTGCCTTATAGACTGTCAGGAAACAAGATCCTTCTCTGGATACACCTAGAACACCAGATTTCTACACCATCTCTGGTTTTTGGTCTCACAGGAGTAGTATTTAATTAATGCAGGAACTACTTCCTGAATGTGGGAAGTTTGAAGTAAGAACACACACATGCAGAACCAATCTCAAAAGTACTGCTGAGAAGGCCTCCAGCACTTTCTGGTCCAACCTTTCTTGCTCTGACAGGTCTAAGGGTTATGTAGCACTGCCAGGGTGCTTTTCAGTTTCTGTAACCAGGGGTTTCTACCTGGTACAAGAAGTTAACTATGAACTTAGGAACCAGTAGTTCATATTTAAACTATTTTACACCTAAAATAGCAACTTTTTTTAATAAGCAAATGCAACAACAGAAACATCATTACTAAAAGGCTGTTCCACAAAATCCACACGTTCTGCTCTTGCAGCAGCAGCTCTCCGGGTTCAGTTGAAGCTATCTGACAGAACAGCACTGGTCTATCTGAAGCTCCCTTTCTCTCAGCTCTCGTCTGGTTTACATGTGCAGCGTGGCCAGGACTTAAACCAAAACCAGCCTGAGTGAAAAGCACTACAGAGCTGGAACCCTATAGGGTCAACCAAAGGAGACAGAAAATGTGCCAAACTAATAAGGCAACAGTGGACTTCACCAAGTCACCTATAAGCAGATCAGATGGCATAATGAGATAAAAAATTAAAAGTGACAGAAATTCAGAAATTACAATCTAGGAAGTAACCATTCAAAACTGAGAAAAAGCAATATTCTTTAATGAAAATGTAATTCAACTATACAACACCAATAAAATCCCCGAGTTTTATCTTTTGATGTTGAGGGAGAAAGTAAGTTTCTATGAACACTATGCCCCAACAAAGTACAAATTAATAATGAACTTAAGCCATAGCCCTAAGATCAGACCTGCTGGTACTTCCTAGAAGATAACCCACAATTCAAACACTTCACAGTCTACATAGAAACACAAGAAGAAAGGAAGAAGTTACACATAGAGAAAGCACTCAACTAAAACCCATGCTGTGAAGCACCTCAGAGGCAGATCCATGAAAAGAATGATGTGTGATAGTTCACTGACCAAATCTGGTGAAATCTGGTAGATCAGGGAGCTCCTGTGGAAGCACAAATTACCCATTTAAATAGTGTCTCAGCTATTTCCCTGCTTTTCAAAACTCTGATTACTCTTAGCTTTCACTGAAGTTGTTCAGCACAGTTTAAGAGCAGGCCTCAGAACCAAATATTGCCAAAAACCAAAGAATGTTATTTCAATAACCACATCCTGTGGTTAAAGCATAATAAATTCCAGAGGTATTTTACTCCTGTCTTTACATCCTGTGCACATAGGAATTCTCAAAAGTTTCTGAAACCCTTAAACCCTGTATGAGAAGGATGACAACTGTGATTAAAGAACACAAACCCCATTTTCTAGGTTTTGGTTCTCTCACAGATTTCCTACTGGCTGGCTGTGAGTGCATGGTATCCCTTTTATCTCCCTCAAAGGAACAGAACTAATATCATCATCCAGTCACAAAAGGTGCCAGCAAAATAAATGAATATTCACAAGACATTTTAGGAATTTAGTAGTCCCAAGCATATAAGATACAAATAATTTTAGACTATAACAATGCATTACAGTAAACATCTTCATTGGCACTTAAATATTTTGTTGGATTTTAATCTCATAGTCCCAGAAACTGATAAAATCCCTGGGGGAAAATGTCTGCTCAGCTGTAGCACAATACTAGGCTTTAACTATCACATAAACCAATAATTAAGTTACTGTGTAATATTATTATATTTTTTAAATAAATATATAATTAAATAAGAATGCATGACATTAAGGACAGCAGAATGTCAGTCCTTCAACTCCCACTGACAGACATGACAGTTACAAAAACAGCACAGCAGATCAGTGCTGTAAATTCAGTTACAGATGGGGGGGAAATGTTCCATTTAGCGCTATTTTTTTCAGTAGCAAATGAAATTGGTATTTCCAAGTAATGGCAAGACAAAGCAGTGGATGAAATCATGACATTCCTTTCATAGGGTTGTAACACGACCACTACTTTGTTAGGTATGGTTCAAGCTGCCACGTGAATCGTTACCATCGCTTCCCTATTTCTAAAGTATAACTCACCACTCAAGCACACAAAGCCTAATATAACGAAGAAAGGGCCTGAGTGTGAAGCAAGAAGTATCACTACCAAGGATGCATTCAGGTACAAATACCTACTACAACAAATGCACATTTATTCATACATCACCACCCTACCTACACAGAGTTTGAATCAGTTTAATGAACAGAAATCGAGACGGGAAACCTTTGCTGATTGTTTTAAACAACTAAGCCCACAGGTCGTGCTACAGCCCTGCAACAGGGGCATCTCCAGTAATATTTGCTCAACAAGTTTCTCATCCTCTTCCCCCCCACCACTTGCCCCTGTCTTGTCACCATGCCACACCATTCTTTTGTTAGGTGCATATTGCTGTTTCTAGGCCCACATACAGTCAGATTAGCTCAAAAATAACCTTTTTTTTTTGTCTCCTAGTTTCTGTTTCTTTCTGCCTAAGCAGCAAACATGGTCAGTAATTGTAGGCAGTGCAGCTTTGTGGGCAGCGTGACCAGCACAGCTGAGAGCAGCTGGCAGAGGAGCAGAGGCAGAACAAGGAGGTGATGGCAGAGAGCTGCTCTTTCACCTGAAAATGCTGCTGCAGCCATCGCAGGAAAGAACTGCACTCCCACATGTGCCCCAAGATGAGGGACAAGACTGGACTGATGCTAGGCAAGAGCCAGCAACAGAAAAGATCAGCTTCTCAGGGTAAAACAGACCTCAGACCTCTCAATCCCTTCACTGAACAAAGCAGTCATGCTGGTCTGTAATTCTCTATTTTAACATCTGACAAAAGCCAGTTTAGTTTTACCCAGAACAGTTTAATTATATTCAGTCCATAATCTCAGGGAAATATTCAAGAATAGGGACCAGTAAATATACGCAAGCAGGGAAGACTCACCCCATCTCTGAAAACTGGAGCTGCGAATGAGGAGCTCCAAGATGCTTTCCCAGACTAGGAAGGAGAATCATAATTGCATCATTTTTCTAGATGAGCAGTGTCAACGGTTTAGGCTCTGAGTCAGTACTGAGCCAGTCAATGCCCTGCAGCAGTCCCTGGGGCACTGTGCTATTAGAAGTGATGACTTTCACAACAGGCTGCTGAGCAAGGATCCAAGCCGACTTACACTTATTAAAAAAAGAGAACTGCTACTGTATTTTTCAGTAAGAGCAAGAACATACTGACAGTGCTTTGGACAGCTTCCAGCAGCCAAATTACTGTTAATGTCCAGAACACTTCCCACTTTTGTCAGGGAGACTCCAAGATGAGTAAAGAAAACCTCATGTACTCTTGTTTCTATCAATATTTTGCAGAAAGAAAAAGCCAAAAAAGTGTCTGACTTGCTAGAATCACCCTACAGACACTACTCACATCTTTTGACTGCCAGGTTTATGCTTCCACCTCTAAATCACACTTGAAGTTTGCTGTCTAAAAACCCTGTTATTTCATGGGGGGGCAGGGGGGAAGTGCTCTTTACTTCCAGCTTACAACTGCTGCATGGTGAGATGTACACCAAAAGTATCTGTAGCCAAGTGTG
>JANIJG010004887.1:129523-168277 GCA_024611175.1 Megaceryle torquata | reverse complement strand
GGGCGGCTGGGTCTCGGCGCGGGGGCACACGGAGCCCCGGGGAGGCGGGGAGGCACGGGGGGGTCCCGACTCGCCGGGTTGTGGCGGCGGGCGGGCGGGGCGGGGGCGGGGTGCAGCAGAGCGGCGGCGAGCAGGGGGGGGGCGGGCGGCCGCACACGACACTTTATTTTGACAGCTAAATGTCAGATTAGTAAAACATCTACAAGTAGTAGCCAAGGGTGAGGAGTAGACAGCTCTGGTATAAAAAGGAGATGTTCAGATAAATGACGGCATGAACTGCTGGATTGACTTATAATATCTTCTTGCACTCTAATAAAACTGGTCCAAAGGAACTGCATAGCTCTTGTCAGCACCAGGCTACCTTCATAAACGCACACACAGGTACTTCACTAGGACCTGCACACAGTCACAGTTCTTGCTCCTTTACAAGATGTTCATTCTGACCTACCTCCTGGTTTAGTGTCAGACTAATCCCACCCCACACTAATCCACAAGCAGAACAGGTATTAGCAAGGCTGAGAGCACAACAGAACGATTAGTACAAAGTGAGATGTCAGGTAAAGCACCCTTATCTCAGTATGTCTGATACTGAAGAACCACATTATCCTTTCCTATGTCACCAACATTTCTGATCATTGTGCCCACCTACATAAAACTTTATTATCCTTCCAAGTTAGGAGGATTATATTGAAGACAAACAGTTCAGAGGAAGTGATTCATTTTTTTTTTCTCCTCCATGTGTGTGAAGACTTGAGATGCCCATTACAGAGGCTGTGGCTCTATTCCTTTCAGTATTCCCATAAGCAAAAAGCTTTAAGAAAAAGTGTTCAGGAACATGCCAGCACGTACAGGCATGCTCCCTTTGGAAAGGGCATTAAGATTTTTTTCCTTGCCTGTTCGGTTAATGATCCAACCTGTGTTCACTTGTAGCACCCACAACCTTGAAGGCTACACAGGTCATGAGTGAAATAGTGCAGCAGTTTAAGTTGAACTGCCTGGTCCAAACACAGGTACCCCTATATATGTCGAAATAAAGACAGAGAGCAAGCTGTACCATTTCAGATACAAATGTAAGAAAAACACCCATCCCTCTTTCCATTCTCTCTTCCAATCCTACCCCTTCCATACTGATTCTGTGATACAATTCTTTATTATCACCAACTTGAAGGCATCCAGCCCCATTTGCTTACTGGCATTACTGACATAATCACAGCTCTTGCCTAACTGCAGCCATAGAGCGGTTGTTGGCTCCCCCCCTCCCTCAGTGATGATTTACTACACTAATGAAGTGACAGAAATGCCTGCAGTAGATTTCTGAAATAGATAACATTGCTACACACACACAGAAGATCTGATACTGCTCCAGAGTCATCTCACTTGCCCCAGATGCCAACATTTGCTCTTAGAACACTTGTCTGCACAATGCTATTGGAATGCATGTTGCTTTACAGATTAGAACACATCAAAAACTCAGAAGTATGAAAGCTTCTGCAGAAAAGAGCGCACAAAATCTGGCCCAGGTTTAACAGTTATGGGTGAGGCATTTTTACACCTATTCAGCTCAAAGAGTTGAGAAATTTAGGCAAAGGGAAGTCAAAATACAAATATCAGGCTTTTAACACCCCTACACTTGCTAGAACAGCTGTCTGATCACTGAAAACGGTAAACACGGACGAATCAGTGATTTGGTTTCTGGAAAGCTTTGTCATATTAAAGCACTGATGAAGCCACACAATCACATTTTTACTTCCATAGCACTTGAATTAATGGTCAGTAGTTATCCTTTACTTTTGATTACCTTCTAAATCACTTCACCTTATTAAAAGTGTTTGGAACTGAAAACGATGTGAGCAACAGATCAAGGTTTAAAAGGATTTTTAAACTATAGGTGTATACAAGCCATCACAATATTTGTTAAACTCTCTTCACCCAAGAACTGCAAATCAAGTTTTGGAAAAAACAGACTTTCACAACAGTTCCCAACCTTGGAAAAAAAAAAAAAAGTGGAAACTCTTAACATTTTCCCAAGCTTCACCTTTATACTAAAGCTTTACAGTTCTGGTCTTAATCAATGTTTAATTCACTTACCTGGGAAGGGAGAAAGTTATCCAAGAGTTCAGTCAGTTGTCAGAACAGAGTAAAATACATACTGGGTTCCATAAAAATGAATGAAGATTTATGAGGATTTTTCTGGAGTATCATTTTGCTAGAACTACAAACACCACTGAGATACAGCAGCATTTACATGGGCGTCTCAGATAAGCGGCAAGTCTTTGATCTCTGCAAAGTATAATCGAAACAAAATTTTTCCTACAGCTACTTCAAGGATTGCACTACTGCAGCTTCATCTGCATAGTCACTACAAGTGGGTATGGAGAGGCTTTAGAATAATGAATAATGCCCCTCTAGAAATGCAAGTCTTGACAATTCCCATGGACGGTGAATTGGCCAGAATTAGAGGGGTTTATTCAACTGACCTTCCCTGAAACACCTGAGGCAACTGCTGCCATAAAACTACTTCTAGGGCTCTTAGTCCCAGATGAAAAACACCACAGTGGCAGATACTCACTAAAGCTGAGGTTTGTTCCTAAAACATCAGCAGGTTACCTTCCTACTAGCAACCTCCTGACAGATCAGGTATTCTTTATCCCCCCAGCTAGCATCAAACTAGCAAAAATAATCTAAGGTATTTTCTGGCCAGTTAAAAGGAATTTGAATTGTGAGCTCAAGCCCAACCCAGACTTGACAATACTTTAGCACTCGTTCTACAAATCCATGGGGTTAATGAAGCAGCCTGAGCACCATAAATGCTCTCTAATTACGAGACAGTAAACATAAATATCAATGCTGATGCTCCTCCACTACTAGTGTTCTCACTGCCCTAAACTAAGTAGGCTTGCAAGCACAAAGCAAGACTTTTTGCCACAAATATGTTGTTAAACTTAGTGGGACAAAGAGAGAAGGTGAAGAACCTTGCATGAAGAAATGGAGAAGTTGCCAGACAGCAAGAATCTCAGTATTATATAATTTGATAATAGGAAATTATTTAGTCAAAATTCCTTTGCAAATACACTGATAGGGAGCAGGAATAGTAGTTAAGATTGCAGGTCTCCTTGAAAGGGAAGCATAATCTGTGTCCAAAGTGCTTTACAGGCCAAACTCAACGTTCTCTCAACAGTGGTTATTTGGGGGTATATTTTGAAAGCAAGGCTCCTGAGCCACAGCCAGGTTCTCCACTGCTACAATTCAGCCAAATCGTACTTAAGAGGAGCAGCAGCAATGGACACCCACTGAGAGCTCAACTTTACATATTCAGGAAAAAAAAATTAAATTCATAAGCCCCCAGCAGAAAGGAAACTCCCAAAGTTGTCTTGTTTTGTTGTCTTTTGGAGGGAGGAAATACGGGTTTGTGCTACACATGTTACAGTCTATTGTTTAGCAGCCCTTGTGCTTAAATTAGGCACATTTAATTAAACGCAACTGTGTGGAGGCAGGAAAAAGCTGGTTTAGACAAGTTCAAAAAGTGAAATTCTGAGCTTTTTACCCATCATCCACAAAAGAAGAGAAAGAAATCCCATTCTGAGAAAACTGGACGCCCTCTTATTTTGCCAACAGACGTCTTGCACAGACTTTTGACAGAACTTCGCAACCATCACACCTTCTGCCTTTGAACTGCGCTACCTAGCCCTCGAGAAGGGGGAAGCCAGCAAAAAGAAATAAAGGAAAACAGCAGATGGCTATCTAACTAGGCACGAAAAGAAAAAGAAAAGAATAATTAAAGAGCCCATATGTCTCAGGAAGAGTTGGCATCGCTAACCCCGGGCGGTGCGGCAGCTCCGCCGGGTACCGCCGGGCAGCCCAGGGAGCGGGCAGCTTTGGGAGGAAGAAGAACAGCTCCCGCCCAGCACCGTGCCGAGGGCGCCGAGCACCCTCCGGGCGTTCAGCTGCCCGGGGCAGGCGGGGACTCACCGCAGGTAGCTGCCGGTCGAGTGCTGGTTGTAGTGCTCCGGCTGCGTGTGCCAAAACAGCATCTTGAGGGCGGCGGGCGGAGAAAGAGCGCGGCGCGGTCCCTGGGGCTGGGAGAGGCCGAGCGGCAGGAGGAGGCCAGCCGGGCTGCCCACGCCGAGGCGCGCCGGGCACGGCTGCGGCCAACTGGAGCCGCGGCCCCGGCGGCTCCCGCCGCTTTTATAGCTCAGCCGCGGCGGCCGCGGGTTGGCCGGGCCGGGCCGCCGGAGCCGGCCGAGCCCTCCCCTGGCCCGCCCCGCCCTGCTCCGCCCCCGGCCCCCCGGGCGCGCCCGGGCCGGGGCAGCCCCGGGGCGGAGGAACGGGCCCCCCGGGGAAGGGCGGAGGCGGCGGGAGGGAGCAGGGCTTGTCCCGGGGGCGGCGGGGTTGCAGGGATGTACACGGCAAACCCGTTGAGATCAGCCTTGCGGAAAAGGACATAGGGGTACTGATGGGTGAAAAGCTGGACGTGAACTGACAACGTGTGCTCGCAGCACAGAAGGCCCAACCATATCCTGGGCTGCACCAAAAGCATGGCCAACAGGTCAAGGGAGCAGATTTTCTCCCACTAATGTGAACTTCAAGTCAAGGAAAGTGTTTTACGGGCAGGAGAGTGAGGGACAAAATAATTTACTGGAGGACATGCAGGAAAAAGAGGATGGTGTCAGGGACTAAAGTCACCCCTAACCCATCCTAATGCCTTCTGTCTTTCCTAACCTGACTCTCCTACTCAGTAAGGAGTTACTTCACAGTTTCAAATTGCAGATCCTGATCCTCACCTACAAGGCTGTCCATACCCACCATTTTCATAACCCCCCATGCTCAGGACACTTTCTATCCCATCAATCCTTCTCGTGTTTGTTCGTTTTGGGAGGGGGAACAGAAAGGTGGAGGGGGTTGCCTGTTTGTCATATCCTATTGTCAATCCATCAGCAGGAACAGAAACAGACCCTTAATTACTCAGAGTCATTAAAATAAGGTCTTCCAAAAGGTTCTGCAGGAGAAGGCTTCTTACCCCCAAGCTTTCTGATCAAATTACAGCTGAGTAAAAGGCAGTTTACCCCCATTAGCTGTTGGCAAATATGATGTACTGCCATATTTACAGCCAGGATAGTGGCATTTCAATGTCAGATTAATTTTTTATTATCCCACTATGATTATAGAATATTGTTATTGTCACAGGACCTATAAATCATTATTACTAGCTCAAGCCCAAGAGAGTCAGATGCACTATAACTGTGGGCATTGGTAGTTTGTATCCTGATATCATGAGGTGAAGAACAAGGTAACCTGAAGGGGTAACTAAGTAGCTTTCACAGAGATGCTATGAGTGCTAAAGTTTTTAAGATTAATTATTTGTAGCTGCTTGTCTCTGTCATTTTCAGACTAAGAAATACCACAAATAAATGTGCCTTTAAGGAACATTTCTCATTCCTCTGTTACTACACAGCCAAACACCTGGATCTTTCAAAGCAAAATGGCTGGAGTTATCTTGTCGCTTTTTCATACTCTTAAAAATATTTAGCTCTGCTCACACAACAACTGAGCAAGCAGCAGCTGCTCAGGCCTTGATCAAGCAAAGTCTATATATAGCTCTTGGGTAGAGAACCAAGACAAAGTTTGCTGAGGTGTCCAAGGACTTCTCTAAGCAGTAAATATCCTTCCACAGTTTGAGGAGTTTGCTGCACTGACTGGAGAAATATAAAGTCCAATATAAGAGACACCGTACAAAAACAAAGGATGCCATCAAGTCTGCCATGTCAATATTTTCTTTACTATCTTTCTAGAAAGTAAATATGTTGAAGAGAAAATGATTTTAAAATAATCCCATTCATTTCCTCTTTGGCCTGTTGCTGAATGTAGAAAATGAGGTGAGATCCAGTAATTAATTTTACAGAAACTCTGACAATTCTGTCTCCTAAATCTTCCTGTCCTTCCCATCCCTTTCTTAGACAAATCTGATTTAAAAAAAAAAAAAGCAAAGCACCACATCACCACATCATACAGACCAAGTCCTCAACTTGTCCCCTCTGAGGCTCCCTTTCTCACTCAGTGTGTCTGCTCTTCCTCTTTCCCCTAACAGAGGCCCTCAGTGAAGATATCTCCACCACAGCTTTCTCACTCAAACCTCCCTTTGCTCTCCTACTCCTCTCAGATGAAAGCCATTTTTTTCCCTTTGCTGCGCTGGTTGCTCTCTGCTTCTCTTTTTAGATGCTTGTTCAATTGTTTATGATAAAATGCTTTGCTCATACCATTAAAGGGATTGAGTAAATATTTTGTTTGAAGGATTTTTCTATTTGAAGTAATGCTGTGAAGAGACCTCAGAATACTTTTTGTGTGAAAAAGTATTTTAGAAAGAAATAATTTTTTTTCTGTGGACATTTGGACCTGGGCACAAAAGTGTTGTCCCAGTGGGTTTGAGTTGGCATAAAGAGGTACAATATTTTTAAGTATGTAAGTCCTTTTGGTTAAAAAAACCCAACACACACACATACACAAAAGAGAAAGAAATAAACAAAAACAAACAAAACCGCAAACAATGACAACAAAACCTCAAACACAAAACCTTCAAGTATTAATACCTGCAGTTTTGGTTGAAGCTGTTACTGCCCCAAAAATTCATTCTGTTGCTTCACTGGTCATTACAGTCCCTTTAGCTAAGCACCGAGAGGAAAAGATGTATGACCTTCAGGTGCTTGCTGGAGAGTCAAGAGGTTTAGAGCAGCTTCTTGGCACTCAGAGCAAATGTAGTAGACTTTGCACTGAAGTGACTGAGATACAGTCACCTATTCTGTTGCCTTTTTCCTCTGGAAAAAAGGTGTTTACATTAGCCAAGGGACTAAAGAGGTGTGAGTGTGGGAGCACTATAATACTGCAGAAGTGACTAAGTAAAAGCTCAGATTGTTAGAAGTTATTAAACACTTAACTTCCACAAATTCAAAGGAAACAAAGTATCTCTATACCTTTATGAATTCCACAACAAACATCTGAATTGCTTCCGAAAATTCTAACAGGAGCTTCTACATCAGATAAGCAATTTTGTGTTCATGAAGCACAAAATAAACTTAAAAGATCAAGGCTGAACATTATACTGTATTGAAGAGCTGCCAAAAGCTGCCATTAATTCATTATGGCATTAGTCAAGTTTATTCAGGGATTACTCCAGCTCTCTTCTGATGTATGGGCCATAAAGTTATAACCTGTCTGGATGAACTTCAGGGATCTGAAATGAGCTGCAGAGACTTGGGAAGACTTACTGGGAGGCTCACTCAAGCAGTGAATGTACTTTAAGAAAAAAAAAAAAAAAAAATCAGTATGGTGCCTTTTGTTTTGCCTCTGTGTGTATTTTAGTTCACAGGTTTCCAGCCTCTGACTTAGGCATCCTCAGGGGAACTATATTTAAGTTGGGTCTGCAAGATAACCAAGAAAAGTGGCTGTACTGTGACTGGTTAATTTGTTCTACCATCCCTGGAAAACACTGAACGCACTGGATACTAGAAAGAAGGAAATCTCCAAGGTTTTAATCAACTGCAATGTTCTGAATGAAGAAAGGAACAGCTTTTATATAACCCTTATTGCTCTAAAAGCTGGAAAATCATTGCTTTGCCTTTGACAGGGTTTGGGACATCTTCCAGTGGCATGTGCAGGATTTCCTGGGTAGCCCATTGACCCCTAAGTTGAACTCATCCATCCTGTGCAGTTCCACTTTTCAGATGGAAACCAGTCTAGATAGGTTCCCATTGCTGACTACTGCACAGCACCTCAGAGCGTAGCAGGTGGCCAGCAGTTCAGAGCAATGGCTATGAATGCAGTCATAGTGTTAAAATCGAGAAGAAGGACACTGGAAAAGGAGAACTGGAAAAACTGAGAAGGAGTAAGGTCTTGAAAATGTACCTTAGAGTGAAAGAAACAAGGAGCTTAGTTTGGTTTTACCCAGAGGAAGATTAACAGGTGACTCAAACATAGTCTATAAATACTTACATGGGAAATCAACATTTCATAACAAATGCTCCCAAACCTCACAGCAAAGATACAAGAACCAGGGAATAAACACTGCAAATTAATAAACTAAGGCTAAAAATAGACTGCAAAATTTATCAAGGAATTAATCAACCACAAGTGCAGCTTTCCCAGAATTTGTGGTTTAAGCCCCTTTTCCCATCCCCATTTTCTAAATGTAAATCAAGGAAAAAATTTCCTCCTAAAGAAAAAAGGAAGTTGAACAGAAAGGAAATAATTTAGGTCCTGTGGCCAGTTTGACAGAGGAGAACAAAGATACTCATGGGGACCCAATTCTATCTTTACAATCTCTGACGTTGCCTCACCAAATGCTTCCAAATGCCTTCCTATTACAGTCACCTCTCCGTGCTACCTTGTGTGTCTAAGGCAAAGTGTCCCATTCCCCAACAGCCAAAATGCCAGCAATGCTCATATGTCGTGATGTGCTGTCAACACAATCATCCTCACACAATGAGACCCACATTAACTGAACTTAATAGCAAAACAAATATCAGGAATAATATTGCACGGACTGGCTTATTTATTTTCTTATTCAAATCATTCATTAAAACCCTCACCATTTTCTCACTTATCAGAGGTCACCATCAAATTCCAGCTGCCACTGAATTTCCAGGCACAGCCAAGCACTGATGAATCCACGAGGTCTTTTTGCCACAGAAATTAAGCCTCATTTGCAAGCTTTCCCCAATGTCATATTAATCATTTTGACTGTCCTGATTTTATCAGCAGCATCAACTTTTTTTTTCTTCCTGGTGAACATTTCTTTAAAAATCATTTTGTTGTGGAAACAAAAAATATTTACACAATGAGGATGATCAATTATTGGATGACAAAATAAGTGCTTTTTAAGTGCTCATTATACATGTATTGGCATTGGCCGTCTCATTGTGAGCTACAGGCTGCAATTACAGGGACCGGCACTCTCTCCGATGGAGCACGCACAGTAGCTGTGTTTACATTGCTGCAAGAGAGGCCTCTGGAGCCAACAGCGCTGGTAGGAAAGCAGCACATGACTTAAAAAAAATAAAAGAAATAACAACAACAAAAAAACCCCAACATGTACTTTTTGGCCAGCAGCAGACACTGACTCTGCAAACAGATGTGCCCAGTACGCGGTTAGTTACCATCCCTCTGCCTGAGGTCACCGCATGTGCTGCCCACTCCTAGCAGCCTCGGCTGTCCTGCCCACAGACCTGTGAATACATCTGTCCCTGCACACACCAGGCCAGCAGAGCAAGGGGGACCATCACCACCTGGTGCTTTGCAGGGATCAGAGGCCAGAGGCAACAGACATTGTTACCCAGGGTCAAAACCAGACCTGCTCTGCTCACAGCTCCTCTGTCTGAGGAAGCTTTGCTTCACAGCAAAAAAACTGTAGATGAGACAAAAACATCTGTGATGGCTGCATGTATCCCACATCTGCCCACCAGCCTGGTTTGCCACCCTGCCCCAAACACTGGTGTCAGCGCAAACAAGGAGTGGAAAGGGAAGGATGGAGCAGCTGGGGGCCAGGCTGCAGCAGGGACTGCTTAAACCAGTTTTGCCAGAGAGGTGGGTGTGTGAAAGCAGAGGAAGCGATGACAGAAGATGCTGGTCCACAGATCCAGGCTGTGTCCTCTCCTCATGGAAGGAGAGTCTGAAAAGCTTGAAAAAGAGTTAGAAGGCACCCTCTGCAGACTTGCAGACAACAAGTTGGCATGCTGAGCACCTGTGCTTCAACCCAGCAGGACCTTGGAAAACTTGAGGCTAACAACCTTACATAGCTTAGCAAAGACTTGTGAGATCTGAAGTGATCTCAATTAATGCCAAGTATCAGTTCAGGATGGGAACCAGCTGGTTGAAGAGCAGCCTTATTTAGAAGGATCTGTGGGTTATCTTGAAAGCCAACTTAAAGAGGAGACAGGAGTTCCCTCATACCACAAATGGGGCAAACCACTCCTCATAATACAGATCAAGGGAAGTTATCAGGCATCTTCTGTTTGGTGCTGGTAAGACTGTACCTGTTTGAGTTACTCATTCAAGAGGGAGATGGAGAATCTGGGTAGGATGCAGCAGGTGAACTGCTAAAATTCTGAGGTATAGAGCACTTACTCTGTGAGGAGACCTTGAGGTCATCAAGCTTACTGTGTCTGATGGTGATGATGAAGTTAAGACTGGACATCATAGCAGCCCACAAGCTATGCAAAGGCAGTTAAAATGATGGAGCTGAACCCTTCTCAGTAGCAGCAGCAATCGAGGCAATAGCCACAAGATGTAACTTGGGGATTAGGCTGAACATTAGGAAAAACTTCTTCACCAGAGGACTGGAACAGGCTACCAGACAGGCTGTGGCATCTCCATCCTTGGAGCTATTCAAGAATGAAGCAGACAGAGACGTGGTTGACTCAATCCATTGTAGGCTCCAGCCCTGTTTTGGGGTGGAGGCTAGATTAGAGACATCCAGAAGAGGTCCCTTGCTACCAACATTTCAACAAGTCTATGAAATCCAGCTGCAAGAGACACTGACACAGGTTTTACTGTGCCTCACAGTCCTGTTCCTGATCAAGACAATGTCCAGGTCTCACCACACAGGTAATGCCCAAGCACACGTGGGATGTCTACAGCTTCCCAGCTTCTGAAGAAATTAATGGTAAAAGGTCTCAGTGCTGCTCTGCTACATGTGTTCTTCTGCCCTATTGACACTTCTAAGCAAAAAACATCTGAAAAGAGGTTATTTTTAACTCCAGAGGAAAGGCATTATTATCATTTGGACTTGGCAAAGCAACAATGACAAGCCAGTGCCTGCTCTCCAATGTAAACTCCTGAAACATGAAATGATTCCAGGATAATAATTAGACACAGCTGATCATGTAGAAAGATCTGAACTGCTCCAGCTGAGGACAGTTATCTGCTGTAGGACAGCATAAAGCATGAAGAAGTACATCATAGAACCTTTCATCTCCCCTTAAACACTTTAGAGACAGTTTAAATTCCTTGAAAGTAAAAACATTTTAAGACCCTTCATGTACTCAAAATGTCTTTCAGAGTCCCTCAGAGAACTTCTTGTACCTTAGCAGCATCACAGCTCACAAGACCACTAGTCTTTCAGAAATATGACTCGTAAAAACTCAAAATACAAGAAAACAATGAGGATCATATTTGGTCTTTGCTTCAAAACACTCTTCCACCAAATGAGGTTTTTCTTATAGAAATGCTCTAATTAGATGATTCACACAACAACTTCATAGCCAAGAAGAAGATAAACTGAAAAAACTTGTATTAGCAACAGAAAATCTGACTTCAATTATTCACAACTGGAATATCCATACATAAAAGCAAGTTTGTAGTGACAATAATTTGTACAATTATTCTAACATGTTATTCCCTTAATTTTTATAAAGACAATTTAAGACTCTTTTATTGCATTTACCCAGCAATTCCTAAATCTAATAATGAATCATCCCAAGTCCTCTGCAAGGTAAGGGAAGGTGAAGTGAGTAGAGGCTCATTTTTACTGACTAGTTACAAATGCATTTATTTCCTCAGTATTCCTTTATCCCCTCACCATAATATCTCAGATTTCCTGCTTGTACAAGGTAGGAGCTCTCCTCTCTCAAGTCCTGTGGGGCAAGTTCATACATTCATATTAACTTCACATGGTGGCACACAATGTGGATGCACCCTACAGATGCAAATACCCTACCACCATTAGGCAACAAGCAATTAGTCATATCTTACAGGTGAGGAAACTGAAGGACAAACTGACTTCCCATCACTGCAGCAATGACAGGTCTGTGAATAAACCCTAAGGTCATGAGTCCCAATCTATAGTCTGGTTCTCCTTATCAACCATATGGTTAGACCCCCTGGTCTAACCAGAGGCCATCTCTTTCAAGATGCTGAAGTCTGCAACTTTGTTTTCTTCTTCTATATACAGGAATAAACTGAAGAATTGCTTGAAAAAAAATGAGTGGAGTTACACAAATGTAAAATCCATGTAGGTGGAAGAAGGAGCAGACCCTTCATCTTTCCACAGCAGCAGTAGGGTACATTGACTGTTCTTTACAATAACAGTGAGATCAATAGAAATTTGTCACTTCTAGCTCTTTCCCACATGACCCAAAGCCATTGTTCTTGCAGGGTTTTAAGACACTGTTGTCTCCAAATTTTTAAGACAAATCAGCACCAATTTAAATATCTTTAATATGCAAACCATCTGGTCACTAATGTACCCCTGTGTTCATAAAGACTTCCCGGAACGGGATGGGATGGCAGTCTGAGGGCACGAACCATAATGAATATCCTCAGATAAGATGATCTGAGTGACCAAAGCACAGAACAGTTATGGTCTCCTCCCAAACCAAGGCTTGTCAGTTTGTTTTTGTAGCGAAATAGCTAAACTCACTGCAAAACCCTCCTGGGGACCATTGCCTTAACTTTTCCCATGATGTAGTTATACAAGGTCAGGGGCAGTTCAGACACACAGTATTCAGCACTGCTAGCTATAGCATGGCAATAACTACCTATTTCTTGTCTCCTTTAGGTTTGATTCAGAGAAGCTTTTGGACCAGAGAGACGTGTTGTCTCTCAAAGCTCACTGTATTGAGCAGAAACTATTATCTTCAGTAGGATTTATCACAGGCTAGAAGCGATCCCATATTTTATAGTAAAGACAAGCCTCAGACTTGCAGAGGACGTTTTCCTTTGTTCTACTTTAATCAATCACTGCCAATTAATGAACATTTAGTTTCAGCTCAAGGAAGGAAAGACAGAATAATTATGTCCTGAGACAGACATCCCATCAGTTTCTCCAAACTTATTAACCATCTCAGATAAATTGGCAATCAATTAACTGAGATTAAAAAGTCTAACGCACAAACCATCTTCTTTAAAATCCTCTTACTCCCATCTCTAGATCCAGGACGACACAAAATTACTACTCAACTTCTGCATATGTTAATATAAATGGAACATTACCCTGTCCATAAAACAATAAAACCCAGGACCTGGGTTCCTCGGGCACTGAAATACAACATGGGCTTGTTCCAGGCTGCCCCCAACAAGGGAACAGAATAAGCCTCTCCTGATGTGTCTGTGTATAAAGCATCAGGTGAACAACTTTATTATCACAGAATAGTTAAATCAATAGTTATATACTCTTATATAGGCTCAAGTTGCCCATTGTAAAATGAATTTGCAGTCTTGAAGATAGGTTATTCTTGATGGATTAAAGATGTGAAAAATACACATACTAGTGTGAAATAGGAGGATAAGGTTGTTGTAGTTTTAGGTGCTTACAAGGTGTAGGTCTGCCTTTCTTGTTGACCTAATGTAAAGATTTGTTTAGAATGGGATGCATGGTGTCCTAGACTCCCTGGCCTGTGCCAGTGAGATCTCACTTTCTATAAACACTGGCGATTAATCAGTTGAACCCTGCCAAACATCTGCTTTCATTTATCAGAACAAGGTTAAGAAACTTGATTGTAGTTTATAAACATCTCTTGGGAAAGGACTTCTTGTAACACAAGCAGAAGGGAGGCAGTAACACTGAATGGAAAGCTGACCCCATCCAGCGGTGTGCAGCTCATAGCACCTGGTGCAAGCAGCAGCTATCACTGAGATTATTATGAGAGACGGCACCATTATTTTTATTATGAACAAATAGAATAAACCAGTGACATAATCTACTCAGTAATGTCAAGCAGTTAGATTTATACCTAAGTTTCATATCTGCTTTTCAGTAGTCTCCATTTATTTGGAGTGCCTAGCTTTTGATTTTGTCATTATACACACCACCTGTGCTTTTTGTTCTTCAAATACCTAAAATAAATGATTCTTGAGTTCTTCTGCATGCAGATTTCTTTGTTGGACTTTCTTAATCTTAGCAGCTAGTAAAATTACATGGCTTTATTCCAGCAAATCCAAGCATAAACTGCATTGTAGATTGGTCTGTAGCATTGGTGCCAGTGTCCAGCATAACCTGGAATTCATAGGGAATTCCAGAAGAAAACTCATATTGTGATAATATTTACAGAAGGGGAGGGATGGACTCCTTAAGTAGCTTTCTAACTGTCCAAATCAAAGGAATCAAACTGTAAAAAACATGACAATATGGGGAGATGGCTCTTGGGGAAGGCCATCAGAACAGCACACCAGATGTTATCCCAGCTCAGCAGCAGGGAGTTGGGAACAGACACAGGCTGGCACCTTTTAGTCAAAAGAAATGTGCTTTTAGTAAAGGTAACTTCCTAGCCAAACCTCTCAAGTATGAATAATTTATCACTACATCTCTCTCTACTAGTACTTAGAAAAATGTAAAATCTGATTAACTACAGAGAAGATACAAAGAGTGCCCAAGTGACACATACTGAGGAAGACATGGGAGAGATCCCAAATCTCCTGCTCAGAAGCGAAAAGCAAAAAAGATTTTTAAAAAAGTGGTTTAGAATCATGGAATCTAGAATTTAGAAGCATTTAGGTTGGAAAAGACCCTTAAGATCATTGAGTCCAACCATTAACTTAGCACAGCCAAGTCCATCACAGAACCATGTCACTAAGCACCACTTCTACACACCTTTTAAATACCTTCAATGGACAGTGACTCAACCACTCCCCTGGGCAGCCTGTTCCGGGGCTTGACAAAACTTTTGGTGAAGAAATTTTTCCTAATGTCCAATCTAAACCTCCCCTCAATTGTTCTAATACAACCAAGCAGGAGCAGAGGACATGGGTAGGGACAGAAAGCATCAGCCTTACACAGGGGAATATCTGCTAAGGAAATACTCACCTGTTGGTTAATGATGACAGAGCAAGTGTCAAGATAATGTTTTGGAGGAGGGGAAGGGAATTTTATTTTAAAAATAAACCCACTTTCACTCACACCCTTGTACCCACACACTCAAAACCAGAAAAAAAGCATCTGTCTGTCATCCAGACACCAAGATGTTTGTGTCCAGGATCTGCTCGGGATCCCTTGGAGGAACATGGCTCTGCAGTTCTCATCCTGGCTCCTTCCATGACTGGTGACAATGAACTGTTTTTTTGGAATATTCTTTTGAACTCTGGAGCTGACAGCAACTGCCTTCTTTTGTCTCTCTATCCCACCCCACCTCTGTGGGTCATCAGGGTTGACTCGCTGCTTTTTCTTTCCTCCCTGACTTCCTCAAGGCTCCAGTCTCAACCTTTATCCTCCTGCTATCATCAATTTGATGTTTCAAGGCTTTGTGTCAACCTGAGTATAGGTTGTCCTTTGTTGTAGACCATTCCTTGTTTCCCTGATCCAGCCTGAAGGTGTAATTGCCATATCCAGCTCAGCTTAGCTCTGCATGCATAAACATGACCAGAGCTGTTCTTCTGCAGCAGATTTAGATGCCAGCAGTTGCAGATGCAGTCCTATGGCTTCTCCTAGATGGGAGATCAAACTAGAGCAGACTTCAGCCAGTGACTCTGAGACTCCTGCAAGGGCCCAGGTTGCTCCTAAAGGGTCTGTGGAAAGTGATTGCACCAAGCTACCCAACTGGCTATAGATCTGACTTTTGGGGGATTCCTGTCTCTACTGGAAATCAGAAAGAAAAAAAAAGGTTGAAACCCATTGCACTAGATAATGCAAGAGCCTTCCAGTGGCCTTGACTATGCTATTCATTGAGGTCGGAAGCTGTTATGGAATTTTTCAATACATGATTTAATCTGGGCAGCCTGAGCTCCAGAAGCAGAGGGAGGAAACCCAATGACTAAGGAGCCAGTGCCCCTCGGGCAAGGAAAGGGAATATTTTCAATGGCTTTTAGAGGACATGTTGGCCAAGTCACACATGTTAGAGCCATTCACTGGCAGCACTATAAAGCTAGAAAAGCAGTATCAGGTGAGCTGCTTAAAAGGGCAAAAATTTTTCTCTGCTCTGCAGTGTACTAGTATTTGGGCATTTGTAGGGTTTAACTGCCTCACTATCAGAAGGCAGCTTCTTAAGTGTAGGGTTTTAGCAGCCATCCTACACACAGAGTTAGCAGCAGCTCCTCAGCAGGCAGAAACCTGCTGTGGCACTGACTTCTCAGCAACTAAGGTATCCCACAACAGGTTCTGGGGTGATAAAGCCCTGCCCAGGTAGCAGTACTGTCTCCCCCTGAACCTCCATCCACCCTCTGCAGGACATGCTGCACCTCTCCCCTGCCTGCAGAGCAGTGCTGGGAGGTGAGCAGCTCCCTCTGGGAACTGTTCTTTCTACACGAGAATAAAAAGATTTTTTTTGTGGTCTTCAGCTTGCTTCACCATAGCCAGACAACTGGTGGTGCCAGTGCAGTGAGGGGAACAGGGAGGGAAGAGTCAAGGGAGGTTGGATCCTGCCTTCAGCCCAGTGATGTGTGACTACCACTGAGGGTATAAGAGTCTCAACTCCAAGGAGACCAGTAGCAAAACAGATTTCCATGAACCACTTCATCATCTGCCATGATGGTGTTCCTTCCCTCCCTGTGCCTAGGAAAGTCTGAAGTTTTCTGCGGATTATGTCTTCTATTCCAGAAAGTCTGGAACTTGGTTATTAATGCAAACAAATCCACGAATCCTAACCTTCACTGGTTTGTATCATTCACTCACAGTGTCACAGGGGGAAATAAAACAAAATGGTCATTGGCTGGTTCCTGCAGGGTGTGGGAGCACCTCACAGTAAGGAGAGGTGGCCCAGAGGTGGGAAACGCCCAGAGGTGGGAAACACCCAGAGGACACCACAACTGTCTCTCCTCACCCTGCACTGCACAGCTCTTCACAGGCCCTCTGATAAATGTATGTTGTGACAGATCTTTTAGGGTAACGTCCTGCAGACAAAGAGGTGACACTCTCATGACCCCACCAAAGTAGAGCCCACTAAACTTTCTGTTCCTCAAATGCCAGTAGCATTTTGGTGGATATCTTTCATTTTAAAGACTGATAGAGCCCACGTATTTATACCTCACACTCAAATACATGCAACTGTTTTTAAAACAGAAGTCATTACCAGCCTAAGAAATATAATCTTATCCCAAGGCCTTAAGAAATCCAGTGGCTGTTGTGTAAGTGTCTTCCTCCATCAAAAGCAGCTCTAGGTGAAGGCCACCCAATGCTAACTGATGTTGATAAGAGGACCACATCGCCCGCTACTGCAAATGGTCCTACTGCTCAAAGTGGATCAGGCTCTGTGTTTTGATAACTAAAAAACTACCACAGCCTGGTGAAAGGCATTGTGCAGGTGGCGTCTGAGGCAGAGCTCCCTGCCCATCTGCAGGTATGCTCAGCACAGAGGGACAATAGAGATCTCAGTTCAGGCTGTACAGCCCACAGGCTGGCTTTAGTCCCAGAGGCAGTGGCATCACTCAGACAGGCATGGGCCATCAGTTACACTACCCATCATGGGACCAATTAAACTCATAGAGCTGAGGAGAGGACAGCAAAGCTCCCCCCAGCAAAGGTGCCTTCTGCAGCATCCATGAGATGGGGTGAATCTGGGGCGTAAGCCAAGTTAGACAACAAACCCTGATAAAAACAGAGTTCCTCTACTGTTAAAACATGTTTAAATTATATCAAGCCATCGTTGGGTATCATTTAAACGTGCTTTAACAACAGAGGAAGCCCATGTCTGAACATGTGTTTTATCTCCCTGCAGATATGTAATAGCCATGGGAGGATCCTGGAAGTGCAGGGAAACAGCAGTGATTCATCATCTCCTTGAAGGAGGACATGCTCCATGTCCCCAGAAGACTTTCCAGTGCTCATAAATGCTTAGCTAATTTTGATTTTTCTGGATGCAAAATTTGTGAGGCCTTTGCCAGAAAGGCGCCCCAGTAGCACACCATCCTATACCTTGGCTTCCTCACCTGCACAGCCAGGGTAACTGGGCTGTCCCCACAGGAACACTGTGAAGATGGATTGGTTAATATTTACTTAGTGCTCTGGAGATAGTGCTATATAAGTCTAATTACATTTTATGCCCTCATGTGATAAGGATGTCATCTTGGATTAGAGGGGATTAGTTGTTAATGCCATTCCTGTACATACCGGTCCCCTCCAGGGCTTTGATTTCTGCTGAGAAGGTTTTTTGCTCTGCTTTCAAATCAGCAAGGTCCTCCTAGTTATGTTAATCAAGGAAGTCAAAGATTTTTGGTGGATGAAACCAACACTTGGTGGATACCTGGATATACCTTCAGCCCAGATGTGTGTGCTCAGGGGTCGCTGGTGCACACTCAGTGATTTGCTTTGGCATCCCTAAACCTCTGACATAACCAGGGGAAGGGGATTGAGGGTGTCCCCTCCCTGTGCTCTGGGATCCAAACACATCACTAAGTTACTAAGTATGAATCTAAGTTAATGTTTAGCACTTGCCCAAAACACAGAGATTGCCAAATGCCAAAGGAAATGGAGTGAGAAGCCACGTGCCAGTAATGATTCCAGAGCAAAATGCTACTGAGAGGACATCCCCACATCCCAGCAGTGCCACTCTCAAGGGAGTACTCTGATCTGCAACAATGTCCTAGAGCAGGTGAGAGAGGAATCCAGCTCCCACGCTGCATGGTGAGAGCCAAGCGACTCACAGGGATTTTGCTTTTTTAAACATTTTGCTGTGTAGTTTCCATCCCTTTGGATGGCCAGACCTTCAGCACCAGCTCTGCGGTGTCCATAAGGGCTCAGATGAGCACAGCACAGGCTGAGACTGCTGGGAGCCAAGCTGCACTGGGCTAGTGCTGCTTCTTCAGGGTCAATGGGATGCAAAAGTAACTGGGGCTTTGCACTTACCTGGGTCAGCTTTACAAGGCAAATAACTACCTCCATTTGGCCAAAAGAGTTGGCCTGTTGCAAGACAGGGAGTAAATATCTGCTGCTGTCACTCTGGGTAAGTGCCCCTTATCCTTTCAGGGCAAGAGGAGCTGGGGTACAGATGGGGGTATCCTATTTAAGTGTCTCCAGCACAGCATTCTTAGCTCAGGCCAGTTCTGCAAGGCAGAGCTGAAGCTGGCCAGAAGACTGAATTTTCACTCCTGAAAAAAATAAAAGAAAAAAAAAAAAGGGTCAAGATTTTGAGGGAAAAAGTGTTCATTGTCTGGAACAAGACATGTTCCCTGGAAGCCAAACCATGGCACAACAAACACTAGGGGCAGCTGCAAGGTAGGGTGCTGGAGGATGCAGAGCTGCAGATGCCACCAGAGTATCCTGGCTTGGCACAGCCCACCTGTGATGGCCTTGGCAGAGCCATCACCCTTGGACCCCCAAGCACCATGCTCCTTAAGCTATGAAGACCAACCTCCCTCCCAGCAGCTACTCCAAATGCAGGGCATGGAGCCAAGCTGTCAGGGAAGCCAGCAGGATCCCATTAGCAGTTTTATCAAACTCAGTGGTTTTTGGCAGAACATTTCCATTTTGGTGAGTCAGCAGCCTTGGAAAGTGTCTGCCGACAGCAGTGAAACTTGAGGTGGGCTCACAGGGAAAGGCCCTGGGACACACACCTGACCTGGCTGCATGGACACTATGTTCAAAAGGAGCCATGCAATTAACCTCCCCACTTTTTTGGGCAATTCCCCTCTAGTCTATCTTTGTCCATAGCAGAAGAGCTCGTCCAAGCTGAGTTTTCAGGTTAAATGGGCCAGTGGGTATCAGGTTGAGACAACAGAAGGATCTGCCCACTGGCTCACTCACTCTGTAAGAATTACTTTCTCCTTTGCATGCTTGATCAAATTATCAGTTTGTCAAAATCAGGCCTGGAAACAAGGCAACTTTATTACTCCAACTACAAGTTTTCTTAATCTAAATTTTTCTTGCTAAGCTCAAGACTTGCCTCATTCAAAGGGGAGAGATCATCCTCCCTCTCTGCATTTACCTATTGCATATTTCAGGGCTGCTCTCACGTCTCCCCTGGCCCTTTCTGTTGCCCGTTATCCAACGCAGGTCAATCTTGCTGAAAGTCATCATGGCCTCAGTGATCTTTGGCCATCCTCCAACCTGCCCACATCTTCACAGTCCCAGCATGAAGACGTCCCTTCTTTGCAGCCCTTCTTCGTAAACCCCCAGCGCTTTCTTCCAGAAGGTCCCCACGCCCTTCACAAGGATTTATGGTCTGACTGTCGCTCAGCAGAGATGGGGGAGTTAGTGCTGTTGGACAGATGGAGGAGATAGGGCAGGGAATACAGGCATGGGGGAAGCCAGCAGATGGGATACTTGCCAGGAGCCCAGAAATGCTACCAGCCCACACTCCTCACTTTTCCTACAGCCCTGGGGTGCAGAGTTTGTACACAGGGAGCGGAGCCAGGTCTTCAACATCATCTCACATCACTTGGACTGGGCTTTCACCTGTCCCAAAACAGAGGACAGCTTCAATGTGGCTCTGAAGAGGCAAGACAGGGAGTAAAACTGGACTGGGGACTCAAAGCACAGACCGGGGTCATGGAGCCCCTGCCAGCAGAGGGCTTTGTTTCCCTCCTCTCTTTTATTCTTTTGTTTTGTTTTTAATGAGGATGGGTCACAGGAGGACTGACAGACGTGGGACTTGGCTGCTCACCTCCCTCTGCCAGCAGTGTCCGTGAGGCTACAGACTGTTGCTGCTGCAGGTATCTCCTTGCAGGAAAAAGCAGGAAAAAACTGGCAGGGAGTGGACAGGAGTGACAAGCAGATTAGAAACCCAGCTCCTATTTATAGACCGGCAGTAGAGAAACTGCCCCCGTGACAGGGCCATCTGTTTAACCCTTTCAGCCCTGAGCACCAACCTGCCCAGATATGCTGAGCCAGCCCCAGCCTCTGCCACGAGGGAGCATTTTGGTGCAGGAGAAGCAGGAGAGACCCTGTGCCAGTACAACTGCGCAGGGGGCAGGAGGCCCAGGCGTTATGGACCTTACAGGGACTATTCCTAAGTGAGGATGATGGGCAGCAAAATGGGATTACGAGTGTAAAGAAGTTGTGCCACTGGGACAAAGAAGGGAATATCCCAGTGTCCTGTTGCATGGCAGCCAGAGTGAGCCAAAAAATTTTCTCTAACAGGGAAGAGGTTTTAGGGGCAACTCTAACGTTTCCAGCCTCTTTTGTGAACCCCTGAGCCTTGGCAGGTTTGGAGGCTGTTGCTCTGAGGGCCACTGCATATCTGTTGCCCACAAGTGGCTGCTGATGCTCCACTTGGAGGTCTGCTCCATCTCATGGGAGTGGGCTGTGGCCCCTACCTCCTACTGCTTCCCACCATGGTCACTCCAGAGCTCATCAGCAAGAGGACAGACAGATACCATTACCAGCTCTCTAACAAATACACGGTGCTTTGTTAAACCTATTAGTGTTCCCAGGGAGCTGTTCACACAAAGACCAAAAACCATAGAGATCCCATTGTAAATGCCCTATACATCCAGTGACTAGGACAAGCAGCCGAGCAGACCGTGGGGTCCCAGCAAGAGGCAGTCAGCACAAACCCAGATCCAGGAACACACTGGTGCTATCTTCCTGAAGCTCCCCTTTGACTACTACTCTACCTGCTGCCAGGTATGGGGGCCTTTATGCCCTGCTGGGTTGTTAAATGTAGAAACTGGATATCGTCAGTTTGTTCAGCCTCCTGCTTTCCCAGGTCTGGATTTCACCATAAGAGGAGGTAAGGAGAGACCCATCTGGGGAGAGTGAGCTTCACTATGAAAAAAACCAAACCCAGTGTTAGGCATTGGGGCACTCTAAACAGAATGAAAGAGGTGCTTAGCTCTGCCATGCTATGTTAGAGTTCAGCATAACCCAGTTTATCTGTGGGAGAAGAGAAAGCTGCAACACTGAAATAAGATAGATTTACATTAGATATAGGGAAAAAAAATTTGCAAGAAGAGTGGGGAGGCATGAAACCAGGTTGCCCAGAAGGGTTGGGGACGTCCCATCATTGGAAGCAGTCAAGGTCAAATTGCACTGGGCTTTGAGCAACCTGACCTAGTGAAAAGTGTCCCTGCCCATGGCAGGGAGAATGGACTAGATGATCCATAACTGCCCCTTCTGACCCAAACCGTACTGTGACCAAAAAAAAAAAAAAAGTGTCATAGCTGCTTAGGTGAGAGTTGGGAATTGGCACCTGGCCAGTGGAGGTCACTGATCGAGAAGCTGCTGCATGCTAGACACACACAGGCTGTCCCACGTCTCCAGCAATGCAGCTCCTGCACTGGCACCAGCATGCAGACAGCTGGGAGTATTTTTCACTCCATTTCATCTCCTTTAGCTCCAGAGGCTGAGTGGCTCTGCAAGGCCAGCTGGTCTGGGATCACCCCTACTCCCTGCATGGGGAAGGCTGCACAAACATGAGGCTGGGTCCAGGCAGGTTTCATTGCAATTCTCCATCATTTAAGAACCAAATCTTCCCTCCTCAAGTCCCTTCAGCTATAAGTCTCAGACTTTTGCTGCTTCTGCCACAGAGAGACTTTCCAGCTGTTCTCCCACTTGCTTGTGTCAATAGCTATTTTTACAAGATTGCTTTTCTTTACTTCTTAATTGATCTAAATCCTTTTCCTTAGCTTTCTTGTTAAAGGTGGATTTAAAGAGAAGGGGTTCATTATCTCAGCCATTTTTAAGTCATTATGAATTTCATCCCTCTCCTCATTAATTACTCATTACCCCTCAGCTCTGGAGGGCTGCTTTGTCCCTGATGTGTTTGTGAACAGCATCCCTGGCACCCTGTAATCTCCCCGGCCCTGTGTTAGCTTGGTCTGGTTTATGCTGCCTTCGCTTTCCCCTTTGCTGCCTGCTCTGCTGCTCCCCATCTGCTTTGCTCCCAAGTGAGCTCTTGCCTTTTCATTGCAGCCAAGTGGCTGTTTCCTGCTGAGCCCTACAGCCTCGGCCCCATGTCCCTTGGTGGGTCAAAGCCCCATGAGCATCATCCTCACACATCATGGTTGCCCCAGGGGACAAGTGCGGATTCCCACTGGCCCGATTCTGGCCAGCAAGGAGAGTCACTGGCTCCTGGTTAATGGGCTGGCACTCCAGTTTGGATATAAATTCCTTTTTTGGAAAGCAATGGCTTTGCTTGGCCTGTTTCCTTACCTGACAAGATGTGTGAAAGCAGCATGGAGAGCAGAGCAACATTATGTAAGGGCCTTAGGTTTAACAGGCCAATATTTCCTGAGCCTTTGGCTGCAGTCAGATCCCCAGGGAGAACCTGAAACATATAAGCATCTCCTGCATCACAGCTGCAGCAGTCCAGGGGAACACAGCAGCTGCAAGGATGTAACTCCTTCCATCCATGCACAAGCACTGCCCTGGCAGGGTGGAGCTGTGCATGTTTTGGGCACTCAGATATTGACCCTGCTACTGAAACAATCTTCTCCAGCCCATTTTATATGCACATATTAGCTATAATCCCATATTAAGCACAAATGGATCTGTGACTGGGGATCACAAGTGATGGTCTTTCTCTGGACCCAAACAAATATAGGTTCAGCCAGTGCCTGTTGGCAAGAGACCACCTCCACCCCAGCTTGATGCTTGGGTTGACTTACATGCCCATGTCGCTCCAGCAGCTTCACAAGCGCCTTGCAGGACTTTTTTTTTTTTTTCCCCCATCACAGCAGGGGATAGAGATTTACAGCCTGTCCTCTCCTCCCTGAGGTCAGTATTACATGCATTTCTACACTGAGCCTTCTCCCAGCAGGCTGCTGCCAGGACTGGGGCATGTTCATCACGGAGGACCTTTTCTGTACTTCGTGGATGTGCATGAAAAGGCAAAGCAGGAAAAATGCGTTGGGTTGGTAAAGTGAAAAAAAGGGGTGTCTGATATTTGCTCGGGTAGGGTAAACAGGGATTGCACAAGCAAGCAACTGGGTTGCACAATCAAGCAAGAAGCAGTGGAATTATTTAACTTAACAAGCTACCACTGATCATCTGAGCTGCACTTTCTCAGGGGTTTTAAGCCAAAACATTTTTTAACTCATGTAAATTAAGATAAGGCACTTGGTCCCGAAGTGCAAGCAAGTCTGCTGACATGCACTGAGCTACAACTGAGTACATCCCTTGGTGAGAGAGAAGGAGGTCACAAAATAATTTGAGGGCGATTGCAAAGCATCAGGCTGTGAAAGAAATCAACAGCAGTTCAGACCCTCCAGGATAGAGAAATGAATGGATAATAGGCTGCAGGTAAATCATAGAATCATAGAAGTGCTTAGAGCAAGCCTTAGAGAAAGCCTTCACGCTTTGCCAGGGATCTGCTATCTATCTTTAATTGCTGGCAGCAACTCTGATCCTCCACTGTAGGGAGAGCCCAGCAAAACTGACTACGCCAGAAATTACAGCCCTTCTCCATGTGTGGAACAATCATGTGGCTTAGGACAACAGGGGACTTCATTACAAAGGAGCTACAAGGGACAGGTACATTGAGAGGGTTCAATAAACAAACACCCCTTTGTCAATGTGCTACACACTCAGCCCTGAAGGACACACCAAAATCCAGCACAGAAAGAGCCAGGAGTCTGAGTGAGGGGATTATTTTCATCTGCTCCTGTATTTCATTTGGAGTAACTGCTCTGAGATGCTCCCGTTGAGCTTTTCACTTGCTGCAGTTGCATCCCACAAAACTGTTGCCTTCTGCCACGCTGTTTCTGCGGTACCGAAGGGTGGCTTGTGCTGGCACCCCCAAAAGTGCCAGTCTTGGCACCAAGGCCCATATTTGTGTATCACCCAAAGAGCTCAACAGAGATCAGCGAGTGCTTGAAAGCACAAGCCATTACTGAGAGAGACATTTTTTCCCAGAGGAGCTCTGTGCATCTGGCAATGGTTGGTGATGAGCCAGCAGCTGCAGCTTCATCTTGGCCTTCTTTCTTATATCCTAAGCAACAACACAAAGGTTTGCCAAAACCCCGTCACAGACAGAGAGAGGTGCTCTCTGGAGATGGAGGAGGTGAGCATCCAGGCTCCTCTAGTCCAATCCTTGCTGCTTGATGCTGTAGAGGGAAAGGAGACCTCCAGCCATGCAGGCAACCCTCTACACGAGTCTTGCTCAGACTGACAGAATGACCTATTTCTGCATCTCCAGGATGCTGCGCTCTCAGCACCACAAAGGGTTTTGCAAGGGCTGATCATTTTAAGCACGGGTCAGTGAAATCCAGCTCCCCAGTTTGGCTTGTCTAATATCACATTTACAATGCCTCAGACTGCAGAGCTTTTCCAAATCTCTCAGGCTAATTTAGGCCAGTTCATCAGAGTAACAAAAGACTTTGCCACTGCAGGGGTGAGATGGGTCCATCTGTAGCAGGATCACTGCTCCTCACTCCTAGTTGGATCCCTGACTCTTGATGCAGAATTGTCCCTGGGCAGGAACAAGCAGTGCTTGATGGCAGTCACAAGTGCCAGGGCAAAGGAGACACCAGTGAGGGCTGCTGATGCTATGAAGGGTCTGCAGTTAAACAAAATCATTGCTTGTCTGAAACTTTCCAATAGAAATTGTCAAACTTGTTCTAGTTCAGTAACTAGCCAGAGAGTAAAAACAACAGATACAATAATCCTCTTGCAGGAGTAGAGAGAGGGAATAGTTTTAACTAGCTGTGCCTTATCCAGCACAGCCAGAACCACTATGTCCTACATGCTGGTGCTCACACACTGTAACACTCTCTGGGTGCTTCTCTGTCTGGGAATATTCATACCAAAAGCCTCTTACAAGAAATGCAATGCAAGTGCAATTCAGAGCAAGCTGAAACACAGGAAGTTCCACCTCAACATGAGGGAAAACTTCTTCACTCAGAGTGACAGAGCACAGGAACAGGCTACCCTGAGAGGCTGGGGAGTCTCCTCTAGGGACTTTCAAGACCTGCCTGGATGTGTTCCTGTGCTGGCAGCGGGGTTGGACTCGATAATCTCGAGGTCCCTTCCAACCTCTACCATTCTATAATTCTATGAAATCTGAAACTCCCGTGCCCTCCTGACTTCCTGCACTCAACACAAGGTATTTGAGGACCTTTTACCTTGATGCTAAAGGAACAGTGCCGAGATAAAAGTCACACCACAGGGAATCCGTTTCCCTAGTCTAAGGCACAGCTTCACTACAGGCTTTTGAACTGTGATGAGTTGTTATCCCCCCAGGATAACACAGAAATGCTTGAGCACTCAGGCTCCCCAGCCACTTCAAAGTCTTTTAGCACCAGACAAGAGACCTGTGCCGTTCCCACCACACTTTCACCTCCCCCAAACACTTTGTTACCCAAATTTCTACTGTCACCTCTGCAATGCTCTCAAGAAGCCTTGTAAGACAGGCATCTTTTGAAGCCCTTGCTCCCTGAGTTACAGGACTTTGCACAAGACCATCAGCTTTCAAACAACATTATCGTTTTCCAGCTGTAACATCACAAGAACCCCCTAAAATCATGACTTCCCAAAAGCTTTTACAGCCTGACAGCAAAAGGCTAGCACCCCAAGAGATAAGCTGCCTGCTGGCCCCGCTGCCGCTCACAGACTGGTGCCTGTAAAAAACAGCCAGCCCACCATGCACCTGCTAATTACTGCACAAAAAGACAGCAGCCAGGGCAGGAGTAAAAGAAAATCCTTTACAAGCAAAGGCTGCTGGAATGAGGAGCTGTGTTGGATAGTGAATCTACTTCAGTGTTCCTCCCCTCAAAAGACACCAAACTTCCACTTACTCTAGGGCAAACTCAAAAGGTTTTATTTTAATTTTTTTTTAGCAAATTCTATCACGTAGATGTTAACAAAAACCATCTGTACAATTGCCATGATACACTCAAAAGTGAAACAAATAAGATATAAATACAGATATGGATGTAACATGACAAAAGCGGAAAAAGTAGAAAAAAATACATGCGCATGAACACGGTGCCAACAAAGTAATTTCTCGTGGCTGGCATTTTTCAGAGCGGTTTTTACTTCCCATTTAAAACATTGTTAGCAACATCCTGCTGCATACTACAAAGGTCTATTTTTCTGTCCTTTAATATGTAATATTATGCTTGATAAATAAAGGGGTGGGGAGAAAAGGTTTTAATGACAAAGATGCAAGTTACATTACTTATACAGGTTATTGGTAAGCTAGTAGTAAGCAATAAAAAAAGACAGTCTTGTATTGTAATCCAGGCAAGCACACATAGTGTACCTTAAGAAAGCCACATGCCTCAATATTTCTGCACTACATGAGAACTACAGTACGTAGACCTGTGGGGCGGATGGATCTGGTACTTGCCCATGCCCACGGAGCACTGGTGCAGCCAACGGCAGAAAAAACATCCACATCTGAGATTTCGGCAACTTTGCAGCCAGCAGCTGCTGTCTGCTGAGAGTTTTCTCCCATTCAGACTTTTAAAGCATGGTGGGCAAAGAAAATACACTTTAATTTTTTTCTTCCTTTTTTTTTTTCCCTTTTTTTTTTTTTTTAAAGGTATGAAAAATTGAAGCCCTGCATAATGGGCGGCAAGAAAAAAAAAGGCAGCTGCAGTAGGTGACTACTGCGAGGAGAACGTGAACACAAGCTTCACCGGTGCGGTGAGGCACTGCCAGCATGCAGATCTTTCTCTGCAAGCGTACGTGGACAACTGTGGTTTGTAGCCAGAGAGACCTTTATGCTCACTGAAGAGAAAACAAAATGATTGTACAGCTTGTTGATGTCAGAACACTGGAGATCAGAGGTGACATTCAGAGCTAGCCCTTTGAGTACTTCAAAGGAAACACACACACACACAAAAATCAGGTCATGTTCAACGTACTAAACAACCTTACTATGTACATTATACGTAATGATTTATAAATACCTAAGCAGAATGTTCTCTACTGTATACAGGTATAACATACTTCTAGAGTACTCAAAGGATGAACAGTCCTTGACTGATTCATGTAACGAAATTAAGTAGCACGTTAATGAGCATCTGTTGACAAACAGAACCGAATCTGATTCAGAAAGTAAGGCCTGGTTCTACCATGTGCAGCCCCAAGTGTGCCAATAGTGTCGGGAAACACGGGCCCGTGGCTGGAGTCGCAGCAGGGTGCACGTGTCTATTCAAGGACAAGCTGTTGGCTCCTACTGTAGAGTCAGCGCACACGCCGGGGTCAGTTTAGGGACATTACAGTGTGTTCACTCTCAGTGCATACTAACAGGATTTTATAAAATATATAAAATCATTTGAGAAGGAATTCAATTCCTAGAGATTTGCTACAGTGTGTCATTCAAGAAAAACAACAACAGCAAGCAAACAGCAAATGGTGATGGACCAAGCTCCATCACAGCTGCAAGGGACTAATCGCCATCTGGTCAGCTATGCTGACTTTCTGAACCCCAGAACTGGAACAGAAGATGCTGAACTGAGATGGGAAGAAAGAGAGGCATAAATACTAAGCAGTTACAGTACAAACTGAAAACAAACAAACAAACAAAAAAATCCCAACAAAAACCCAAACCCACTTCTAAAAATTCAAAGAAGACAGCTAACTGCTGCCAACAAGGTGGCTGAATATTTCCTCAAAAGGGAAAATAAAATTGTGTTTAAGCTAAAATAACTTGAATCATTCAAAAATTAAAAAAGAATATTCTAACAAGCATACTGAAAGATGTTGAAAAGTAATGGTCCACGGAAAGGGAGACACCAACCATGGAGCAGCCAGTCCTCACTCTAGTGAGGATGGCTTTTCTGAGCCTGCAGAAAGACCCTGGAGGAATCCCACCCACCAGGAACACATGGTTTCTCCTGCCATGGCATTACTTATTGGGAAAGATGAGAAAACTAGCCCTGCAGGCAGCAAAAGCCTGGACACATCCTGACAAACTCAGGAGCAAGTCACCTTCTCCAATCTCATGTCACCAGGGAAAGGGACTGACAAGCTTTGCAGCCCCATCCAACATAGTTCCCAACCGCTCCAATCCCTCCTAAGCTGGGGACTGGGTGGGGGAGCTGGCACCAAGCATCACCTTCCAGCATAGCTCCTGAGGGACAGAGCTGAGACACAGAGGGATGAACTGATGGAAAGGAAGGACAGTGGGGCTTTACTCTCCCCACTGCACTGCCCTGATGCAGTACTGGAAACTCAAGGTGTCCCTTCAGCTCCTCAAAGGGGATATGGAGGGGGGCTGGAGAGAGACTGAGGCACTAAGAGCAGCCAGGGAGCACATATCCATTACCACAGCTGCAGCCCTAAGCTGCAGGTCCATCATACTCATGCATCACTGGCACTGGGAGTAAACACCCAGTTCTGATCCGCTGCAGGTTTGGAGGGGGGTGTGCCCATCAACCAGGATCCTGCCCAGGGCCAGACGCAGCACTAGCATCCTCCTGCTTCCTCTCATTACAGGCAGAAGCAGGGGGAGTTCACCCTTTGTAAACAGAAGGACCTCCCTTTAGGAAAGTGTGGTGCTGTGGGGCATTTGATGCCAGTTTGGCTCTGACTTGGTCTGTGTCATCAGGCTGCAAAAGGATTTACCCTGCTGCACCTTCATCTAGTGCACCCTGATGAAACCTTGCTGACAGTAGTGCCCAGTGAGTGCTCTCCACATCCCTCCCAAATACAGAGCACCCAGCAGGACTGTGTGTGGGGCTGGCCAGTAAGAAGGTTTCTGAAGGCAGCTAGCAGCACTGCAGGCTCTTCATGTGCCTGCAGTCTTTGCCAGTCATGTGCCAGGGTCTTTCGGTCCTCTGGGATGAACATTTTGCCCAAAGCACAAAGGAGTTGTGGAGACAAAGCCATTCACCACCAAACACCAGTGGGTCAAGTCAACGCAGATCAGCCCTTTGATGCTACTTCAAGAAAAATGCAGTCAGCTTCACAAGGCAGAACCAAGATAACAGCCCTGCCAGATCCCACTGCCCACCCACAGACACACTAAGAGCCTAATCCAACACCCACCCACCTAACTCCAGCATCCCATTTGAAGGCATCGGTCCCAGATTTGCATCTCAGGTTCCCTTTGGGTAGTAACAAGTAACCTGGAGGATCTTTTGAGTATACACAAGAGCCAAATGGGTTAGGAGGGAAGAAATATTTACAAAGTCAGTGAAAGGAGCAAAAGCCCAGCTGTTTTGCACAGCACAGCTAGCTGGAGAGCAGTTAGAGAAATCAGCCCATCAGAGGTCTGTCAGAAGAACTATGTACAAAATGTTTAAAATGTCAGATGTTTAAAAAGAATGTACTTTTTTGTTACTCACTTGATATCTCTATTAAAGCATCCGAGGCTGGAATCACAGCCACATCTGCAAAGATCTCCCCACAAAGAGCCCTGCACATTAGGCAAGCTGCAACAGGGAGTACAAAACAGGACCACAAGACTTGGAAGAAAAGAACCGAGTGGAACAGCTGTGGCTGTGGGGAGAGAGCAGGTAACTAGCACACAGAAAACAAAACTGGGTATGAACTAAACCAAGGAGACTTGTTTGACCTTTACACGCGGCCAGGTTCTTGGACTCAGTTTGGAACGCTAACCTAAACATATTTCTGAGATTTCAGCAGGCTATACAAATATGTTTAAGTATGGCTTTCTGTTGTTCACTTTTAATGAAGACTGCAACACAGACCTTGCTTCCTTTACATTCAATACCAGTAAGATTCTACATAAAAGCTTGTAAGGGACTAAAATACTGATTGCAATAAATATCTGCATGGCCTCCTTGAGCTGATTGAGCACGCCAGTGAAGAGTAGCAGAAAGGTCTCTGAGAGGCACCGTTGATTGCTTCTAAGTCTACACATGTCCACATATCTCCATTAACTGTGCGTTGAAACATCTGAAGAGGAACTGCTGTTGCTGTTGGTGGTCTGGGCCCTCTTTATGTACAAGTTTAGTAGCTTCATCTGAAACAAACAAGCAAGCATCAGGAGAAGATTCCGGGAAAAACAGGCAGATAGAAGTCAACGGCAAGTCTTAAAGCTCATATTCTGTGGTGAACTCAGTTTTAAGTGAGCTGACACTGGGCCTTCTGGAGGAAAAGCAGAAGCAAAGCTGTGCGGATTTCAGAGGGTATGACTAGTCTCACTGAAGTTGCAGACAGACAATGCAAACTTCAGCAGCCATCAGTTCATAGCCCTCAGTCCTGCAAGTCTGCTCTGGGCAAGCAGGATTCCCACGGAGGCAAGTGGGGCTGCAGGCCCACACTGGCAATGTGAGAGCCACAGTCCCTCCTTGGAAACATCCTGAACTCTCCCTGCTTTATACAATGTTCATGTTCAATGACATTTAAGTATCTTCACTAACTTGGTACATCTAGTGAGACAGCAGCTGTTATGACTATAAACTTCCTTTGCATGGGTTTGTTTTGTTTTTCTGCCTTACCACCTTAGCTCCAGATCCTACAATGACTCACGCACACATTTACCTTTAAACATGCAGGCAGCGTGCATAAACCCAGAAGAATTACTCACATGTTTATAGTTAGTTATGTGGTACAGCAAGTTTGTGGCACCTAGGATACTGGGATAATAAAAGTCTCTTGAATATTTTACAGGGGGATTTCCTAACTGTCCAAATATGAGGTAAACCCCAGCACCCATAGCTGTCTCTTCCCAAAGCAATTCAGAGGCATAAGTAATTTGTTTAAGGACAAGGCAACTCAGTTCAAACATAAAATCCAAGTGTCCTCAGTCTCAGGTTGTTTTGGACCACACTTCCTACCCACAAAAGAAATTGTTTCAAAATAATAGAATGAAACCCTCGAACTAAATAGTTATTCACTTGCAGAGATCTATTTCAGAAAAAAAAAAAATGCAGAATTCATCTTAAAATTGAAGATATCTTGGGTATGGTGACTTAGAACAAGAGCAGAAATCTTGTGACAGGTCCCTGAGCAGCTCTGAAAAGCAAACACCACCCACCTCAACAACAAAATGGCAGCTCTTGTCTGAACGACAAAGCTGAATTAGGACTTGGTTCCACTTGATGCTGCTAACCTGATTCTAGGGCACAAAGTTCTTTGAAGGGTCACTTAAGCTTACTAGTGTCCCAGAAGCAAAGGGACAGATCTGCCATGCCAAGAGTAAAGCATTCACCTGCCGCTAAGAGGACCTACTCCCCCATTCATCTCAGCCATGTCTTCCCACCCCTCTTTGCACTAGATTACCCTTGTGGCAGCAGAGCAGGCTGAAAGCTAATTAGTCTTGCAGATCTGGTTTTCAGCCAGAGTAGCCAGCTGATCCAACTCACTGCACAGTCACCCCTGGATGCAACGCTGAAGGGGCAAAGTAAACATGGCTGCAGCGGGAAGGACTCACTCGGTGGCAGCCGGCAGTTACTCAGGATCAAACACGTCATGAAACCAAATCTGAACCCCATCAAAACTTGCTTAGTAGGATTTCTAATGCTCACACTGCTGAGCAAGTGCTGTGCTGTTCTAGTGGTGTTTGGCAGGGTGAGATGGAATTTAATGGAGTACAGGGAACTTGATCCAGAGCTACTGTGAAGCCACTGGTCTTGCTGCTAGTAGTGCGAGCCATTCAGCTGGATATGATGAAAACGCCAGACATGCATTACTCTTGTACCTTGCTTCCTGTGAGTTGTGCAAGATGAGGTTTCAGTTCTTCTCCAATTACTGAATAAATTGCCACTAGGCAAAATACGCTAGCTTTACGGACGCTGCTCTCTGTATTATCGTAACCCTAAGAAACCAGAAGGAAAAAAAAAAAGGTCAGAAGTCAAACATCAGTCACCAACACCCTTCCAGAGCAATAGACTAAAGAACTGAAGAACATTTTGCAAATACGGCTAACCTAAGAGGTGAACAGAAAGGCCCCGTGTAACATAAGTTTGCAACCTTGCAACATGAATGCTCAAAGAGCGAGAGAATACAACCACCCAGTACATCCTATTTGTTTCTTATTAGTTATTATCTAATAACTATTATTAGTTATTACTATCATAACTTATGCATATCTTGTTATTTATAGTATTAAGCAACACAGGTTCGGAACATGGGCTTTGGACTCTCAAACATACGCAATCCTGCATCCAGTTCAGACAACTGTACATTATCCTGGATGGTTAGTGCTTCTTGCAGGGAAGCCCTCAGGCTCCTAGTTTCCCTTCAGAAAAAAAGTCTCTCCTGACACAAATCCAACCCAAAGGAAGCCAATTTTTCCCCTAAGAGCAAAGTTACAGATAGACATGAATTTTGCAGCGAAATGGCCTGACAGCTGTATCACTCAGGACATGAAAAGCAGAATTCTGTTCTGTTGAACAGATATTCTACCCAAATCTCTCTTTGGACAGAATAACTCTATCCAGGCAGTAGAAACTGCAAAAATCAGAGTCATTGCAGATGCTTTCTAGCTCTTTAACTGGGCTTAAACACTGTTCATACGAGTACTACATACATGTGCAAATCTGTTGGATGAACTGCCTCTGTAATCTGGAGCTTTCTGATTACCTATCAGGTAGGAAATACCTCAGAAAAGAACATGCTGAAAGACCACTGTAGGTTTGCTGGATCTCTGTCAGATTCAGAAGAGCTCAAGCTAGCCACCAGACAACTCAGCAGCTGGTGACATTGGTCCTGTCCTCAGGTAGTGATTCATCACTAAGAGCCATCCCATGAGAAACACAGACATGGCTTCAGCCTGAAGGACACTGGTTCCTCCAGATGCAGGGTGACCTCTGCCGGGAAAGCCAGAGGAGGGATGCAGCATAGTTGGGGCTATTCTAGCTGCAGGGTCAAAATACAGTCTGACATGACAATTTGAAATCCCAAAAAGCACTGGACTAGAAAAGCAGGAGACCTAGGTAAGCTCAGAGAAATGTCAAGCTATTGAGCACCCCGTGGAAAAATGGCTGAGCCCAGGCCCACAGTAGAGAACACCCAGAGAGACATAAACCACTGCTGGGAGAACAGCTGGGATGCAGGGCTCCCTCTGCAGGTCCAAACCCAAAGGCTCCTGAACTCATCAGATACCTCTGCTTGACCCCATGCTTTCCTATGGGCCTAGCATTTTGCTTATGCATGCATCCCAAATTGCTCCTGCAGAGCCAGGCAGATCTGTACGGTGCTGAGGTCTGACAGAACTGTGTCTCAGCAGGCACTGGGCTGCTAGAGCCTGCCCCATATGCACCAGTGGGGCTGCCTCTTCATCTGCCAACTTGCTTCAAGGCAGTGGCAGCTGCTATTCCCCACATTTAATAACACAGCCCAATGGCTAACGCATTCACTCAGCACATGACACAGGCTCAAAGCTCTCTTCAGCCCAAGGGTATTAAGATGCAGTACATGGGAGAGTGCCTCATGGCCCAGCTCTATCCTTCTGGCTCTGAGGGAGCCACAGCTTTGAGCTTTGCAGTAGGACGTGGGCAAACACCATGATTTTCCCCAGTCAAGCCCTGTTTTGGCCCAGAGATCCCCATCTGCTCACAGAGATCCTCTGGGCTGCGGAGCTACACACTTGTGTTCATACTGCTGCTGTCTCCAACGCTCCTCGCCTCTTCACCACACTGCCAAGAGCTTCAGCATGGCAAGCAAGCACACAGGTGATTCCCTCCACACAAAGTTTTTAGCCAGAAGTATCCCTAAATACTTCCCAAACATAAGGAGTCAATTCCTTCAACCACTATGAATATCTAAGGCAAGGAAGTATCACTGGCAGTTGCAAAATGAAAAATGGCAAACTAGGCTCCAAAACAAGATCCGTTTTAAGTCATGGAAGCAATTTAATAAAACAAATGTAACTGTTTTTTAAGGCATACTGCTCCCAAACTTTTCCAGTGCACTGAAGCTCCACTGTTCAAGATTGTTGTCTGCAACAATTATGGCTAAAATATTTTTACAACAGAAGTTTAGATGAATACAGAACTGTCTGATTCCCAGAAGTTGAGATTTAAGAAAAGAATTTTAAGAGCTCGCACAACAAAGCTGGGATGAATGTTAGGATGCACAAGGGGAATTTCTGACTTTGCTCTTGTCCTTCCAACTTTTCATGCTCACAATGAGGAGGCTTCTTTATCTCAGTTCTCCACTGAAGTCCTACCCACAGAAATATGTCTCCCTTTTCACACTGTGTCTTGTTCCTGTTGCAATTCCTCCCCAGTAAAAACACACACTCTCTCCTCCCTTGCTGCGACCCTCCCCTTAATTCCTTCTTGCTTGCAGCCTCATCCCAGCTGCTGGCATTGCCAGCTGCTTGTGCAGGGGAACAGAAGACAACACCACTACAGCCAGTGCTGAAAGCTAAATTCACAATGTAAGACAGAGTCTTCGCACTGGCAAGAACACAGCTCCCCACCCAGCCAGAGAGGGTTATGAAAGAGGCTGAATGAAATCAGCAAGTAGTTCAGTCCTGATTTTAGAGAGGGAAGAGGAAAGGACTAGCCTGCCTGCTGGCATTCGAATTCAAGTGCAAGGTACAATCAAAGTGCAGAAGAGCTCAGCAGAGTTAAAGGAGACTACAAGATGTATTGCTTGAGATGTACTGAGACAGCAGAAGATGTGGCTAATTCCTACTCTCAAATTTATGATATGGCTGCTACTAGCTTCTTTAGGAGATGGGCAAAGGTAACCAACTGTGGAAGATACACAGAGTATACATGAGTTGGAATTTTCTTTAACGTTAAAATTGTTGCAAGGTCAAATATTAAAAAAAAGAAGGATTAAAACTTTAATTTACCCAGTCTGGCCTCAAAGAGTCCATAATTCTCTTAGGTTACAGACCTCACAAATTAGTCAATGGTATTTTGTGCTCAGAAGCATTTTTAACATGGGATTTTGTACCTGTAACAATCCAGGAATGATATCGGGGAGGAGCTGATGCAACGATTCCTTGGAAATTCTCTCAATGACTTTTGTCTGCATTTTGATGGCAGCTAAATTAATTGGATAGTCTGCAGTCTGAATGATGGGGCAAAGCACCTTGATGCATTGCTCTGGGTGGATGGAACTTGCCAGGGTGGAAGCAGCTTCTTCAGCAGCTCTGACGACCTGCGATGAAAGCAGAGCAAAACCTTATGTTAATGAGATCACACATCACAGCCAAAAATCACCAGCATGCACTAGAAATGACTGTCAGAAAATGCTCAGAGATGTTCATTAGGAGGCTCTATTGAGAGGCAACTCACTCTGACAATTCACATCCTTCACCTCCAGTGACAGCCTTGTTCCAGCCAGCAGTAAGAAGTCCATCCTGCCTAGTGTAACTGTATCAAACTTGGGCTGGTTTGAAAGAGTCATTTGTCACCCAAGATGGACAGGTAACCCCATCTGAGTGGCAAGAGGGCAACATTTCTCCATCCACTGTCAAAGAACCTAAACCCACCAGCTTAGACTTAATACAATATTAATCTCCTTAAATATTATAATCAAAGCATACTGAATTAGAAGGGACATCAAGGATTGTCTGGTCCAACCTTTCTTGACAAAAGCACCATCTAGGAAAGGTGGACCAGCACCCTATCCAGCTGAATGTTCCAAGTGTCTAATGTTGGGGAAAAATGAATGACACCACTGCACCTTTTAGAATGCTTCTCACCTGCCGAGTGCTTGGGTGTCCAGGCTGAGACAGCCATGCCTACAAGATGTGTCCTGCCATTTCCCAGCTCAACTATGCTGTAATCACACCCAGGCTACTGACAAAAACAGGCTTTATGGTATCCCTGATGACACAGCTGCACTCTGGGCATATCTAACCCGTTAAGACACCACTGGCATCACTGTAAGACACGGGAGGAACAAGTGGAAATAGTGGTAGCATGCACCTTTTCCAACTAGCCCATACTGTGAAGCAGTCATGCAAAGCAAGGGAGATGCCAAATTCAATTCCACTCTTAGCCCGAGGGAAGGCAAATGCAAAACTTCCATGCTCTTCCCCAGCAGGTAGGACAGCTAGTTGAAAGAGGAAAGACCAAATTCTGGTTTCTCCTCCCATGACAGTTTATTCATTTCACATTCTGCAGTAACTGGATAAAGAACCCAAACAGGATGGGAAGGCATGTTTTATTTTTTCGAGTGTGTGCTAATTGCCAGGCAACAAAATGAAGCTTCCTTGCAGTTGCACTCTTTATGGCCACAAATCACACATTCTCTGATGCCCATGTTCTTGATAAAGTATAAAAGATAGAGAACACTCTTGCTCATCTTTTCTTACTCCCTTCTTCGCTGGGGCTTACTTTTAAGGGAGAGTATTGGAGTGATCAAGGATGCCCCAGTGGGCAGACTTAAAACCAACACCTCACAAACCTTCAGGCTTGGGATATCACAGCTAGCCCCATGCAGTCCCTAACTCTGAACCCAGGAGCATTAATAGAGCTTTTCAAGGCACCCACTCTTTCCTGTTTGTGTGGGAAGCTCAGACACCTAGCACCAGTTCTAACTCATCATAAGCTAAACTACCTGGGGTTGTCTGAAATGTGATACTTTGAAACCAATACTAGGAAATTGTCCCAGGTAATATCCCCCCAAAAAAGCAAATAAATCAAAACACAGGTCTCCTGTCACTTAGACTAAGTCATAGCTGCTGGGTTCTCTCCTCATTCTTCTCTTCCCCACACTGTCATGGCATCAAACTCAGGGATTTCTATTTGACTAAGGCAACCCACAGACAGATGTAGCTCTATAAAAGCCTCAAAAGAACATGGGCTTTCTTTATGTTTAAGTAACTACTATGGATAATCCACACATCAGGAGTATCTGGAAGTTTGTATCAGTCCTTACAAAGTCAAGAATGTCTCCCTGCCTGGACTACAAAACATTTTCCAGAAAGGTTTAATTGATTTTTAAGATAGCAGCAATGAATAGGGACCAGAAGAGATAATCTCCATCAACAAAGCCTGCTTCATCCAGTCTTAGCGTCAAGGCCACAGTGCTATCATTAATCTTCCACTCATTTTGACAGCTACCTCCCTGAAACAGGAATGGCCACAAGATACCTGTACACCCAGGAAATAACAGAACTCATGCACTTGGCTTTTGGCTTCCTCTAAAGCAAACCCAACAGTGAAAGTGATCTCAGATAGTTCACATAGTACAAATACTCCACACAGGCATGGCACAGGCAGGATGTTGAAGCAGATCTGAGACCCTGACTGCTTCTGTATCAAATGCCTTATTTACATAAGACAAGCTGTTAAACTGCTCCATCTACTACAGGCCATTCTCAGCATTTAATTATAATATTAAAACATATTTCAAAAAGAATGGCAATCCACAGTGTAGTCAAATATTAAAAAAAAATTAATCCTGAAAGATCTGTGAATGAGTAACCAAGCAGAACAGAATACTTGCTTTCCCCACTTCCAGCAAGTTTTTCTTCTCCCAGCTATTTTTTTGCTAATTAGTCTTCAATTTCACACATGAGAAGCATGAAAGTTAATATTTTTCCACATAAGCTAGCACTAGCTTAGAAGCAAGTATTGTGTGCTTTTTTTGGGAAAGAAGGGAAACACCCAAGTACTTAAGGGAAACCTAATGCCATGCTCTGGTACCATGGCATTGAATTGCTGGAGTGGATGAAATCAGGAGCTCCCAGGAGGTCCCCTTTAAAGGAATTCACTTTTTGGCACTGCAGCTTTTGACATCTGCTTTTCCAGTCCTGAAACACTGTTACCATCAAACTTTCCACAAAAAAAAAATGCAGTGGATTTGCAAAGAGTCCAGATAGCTTGTAATCAATTTAACAACATTCACAATCAAATCACTAGCTTAAAAAAAACCCAACCAAACAAAAAAACAAAACCCAAACAATAACAAAAAACCCCAACCAAACAAAATAAACCAACAAAAACCCCCCCAAAACAAAAAATCCCCAAAACAACAAAAAAGCAGCACAAACAAAAAACCCCCCAAAACAACAACAACAAAACAACACCCCCCCCCCAAACAAAAAAAACACAAAAAAAAAAAGAAACACCCCCCCC
>JANIJG010004887.1:101228-129423 GCA_024611175.1 Megaceryle torquata | reverse complement strand
ACCAAAACAAAACCCCCCCCCCCCCCCAAACAAAAAAAAAAAAAAAAAAAAAACAAACCCCCCCCCCCCCCCCCCCAAAAAAAAACAAACAAAAATCCCAGCTATAACTATTTGGACACAGGCTGCCTGGGATTTTGCTTTGCAACAACTCCAAATACTGTTAGTACATGTTTTCCAACACCTTCAGAAAGAAAAGCTTGCAGATATATCACAACCCAATAAAATATATAAATATATATTTGGTTTTTTTAAACCTTAAATCCTCTTGGCATGCTCCTTGGTAAGAAAGCAACAATATTTTAGTATGCACCTATAGACATGCTCTGATCTCAAGTACATTACTGTAAACTCCAAACAGTACAGGAGTAGGAAAAAATTTAAACGAGTCATTTTATGTGGGTTTCAGCTCCGCATTCTGTTTGCACAGTTTACCATGTGGCAGGTATGAGGCAAGCACATGAGACAAAACCTTTTTTTAAAAGCCTATTAACCAATTACAAGCACAAGGGGTTAAAATATAGCCGTAATTCTTCACAAAAGCAAGGGTTCAAATAGTAACAAAGGTCATACATATTTTGCACACCATCAAGTGAGCAAGAAAAGTTGAGAAGGCGCCAGGATTTATGCCCCTGAAAGTCCTCCTTTCAGCAAAGCTGCCCATTTCTTGCAAGGATCTGGCCATATTTACACAGCAGTTGTGTATTTCACATCACTTGACCCTGAAGTGCCTTCCCTCTGAATACAGAAGGACATATTACACGTGTCCAGTAGGCTTCCTGGTGATAGTAGCTTGTAAATGGGACAACACCACATCTTCTGAGAGCACATCTGACAGACAATGTCTGCATCTAAGCCACACTTCGGCAAACCCCTTATGTGTACGTTTAACTTCAGTAACATACTAAAGTCTACCTTACAACAATGGGACTCATTGCTTACTTCAGTCAGAGCATCTGCAGGTAACAACCTCCTGGCTCCCTTGGAAAGGACTGTCAGGAGACAGGGTGTGGGAAGGGACAGGGCAATACAAGCTGAGAGTGAGCCAAAAAGACAAGCTCATCCCTGCCAGGACAGAAAGCCAAATGCCACCATTCTGTAACATGTACCAGCGCTGTCCAAAATGTCTTTCCTAATGGCTTTGGCAGAACAAAACATTCAGTCACCCAGACTGACTCCACATCCCACAAAGGAAAGCACATCTCTCAATACTTAGACAGCATGCTCAGAGTCCCACTCACCTGTTAATGCCAGAGAAATGAGCAGCATTCCCACACAGAGGGAACTACCAGCTCATTTAGCAATGAGAACATGCAATTATAGCACAGCTTAGCAAAGATATTTTGCTGTGAGGCACAACACTTGCATCTTGCAAATTATACAAACCATACAGTATCAAGAAGTCAAACTTTTTTTTTTTTAATCAGGGCTTTAACCTGACCATCAGAGTGAAACATCCTTAAAAGGAGTGGGACGAATGAGCAAACAGCACCAAGCCACAGGTCTTCTTCCCATCTTTGGAGTCGATATCAAGATACACATTGAGAAGTGAGAGGAATGGCTCACACTAAGAACAGACACCACAAGTAGTACTGGCTATGAAATGCATTCTTTAAAATGTGAGAAAAAGAAAAGGTGCTGTTTGCTACATGCTCAGAGTGGGCAGCTCATTGTCACATGAAGATTAAAAATGAGAAGCTCACTGAAGAAAAAACAAAGGCGAAAATACACAGAGATGCAGGCAGAACCACTAGCAAGGGAAGGCTGTAAGTTTCAGACCACTGAAAGGAGTCAGGGAAGCATCATTGTATGCTTGCTTCTTGCTAGTCACTGTCAGGTAGGGTATCAAGCAAAGCAAATTTTGTCTGACCTAGTATCATAATTCTCAGTGATCTCAGAAATATGAAGGAAAACAAGCAAAGTCATTAAAATTATGATGATACCTGGAAGAAGAAAGTTCAAAAGGGTAGCTATGAAGCAAGATGTGAGAGAGCCTACAAGTGTTTTAATAAAACATAGATACTAAACTCTGTGTAAGGTATGTTACAAACATGATTTTACCTCCCAGTAAAAGCTCAGAGGCAACCATGGCTTGAACTGGATAGTTCATTCAGCACAGGGCAGGTAGCCCAGGAATGCAGATCTAAAAGATAGCACTTTGCCTTAAAGAAGCAGGTTTTTCCCCTTTCCAAATGCTTACATTACACTCTACAGGCTGGAGACTAGATTAAACCTGACTTCTGCTGGCATAACATAAGCTGTGTTTACTGGTGGGTTCCTTGATAGACAGCTGCAGTGCATTAAGATTTTTACAGAGTCTCCCAAAAGAGAGAAATGGTTATACTTCCACCCAGTTTGCCCTAAAGAAGGGACCATATTGACATGCACAATGCCAAAGAGGTGTAGCACCCAGTTAGGCTGTTCATCTCTAACAATGTCTTCCTTAGTGCAACAAAGGAGTAAGCTTCAAAGTAAAAGGTTGGGCAGTCCTGGGAATATGCACATGAAATGCTTTCTGATTTCAGCGGGAGGGGATATCCTGATGTGTAGTATCAGGAACAGTGTGATCAAGACAGCCACCTGTCAAAGATCCCTTTCTTTTAATAGAAAGGCATATTTGCATCACTGATGTTCTACAAAATTCGCTGGACAAACTTTTGATGACAATTCCTACTGGTTTACCTGGTTTACATGCACTACAGCCACAGCATCCTGTTCACTACTTAAGACAGCCAGAACCAAGATTCCATCTCTTCCACATAATTTCTTATGCTCAGCTATTACTCTTAGTGCATTACAGGTGTTGTTTGCTGCCTGATGGCTGCAGCAAGCAGTTTTGTCTGTGGTAATCTGCTCTTGATCAATATGCAGCAGTTTTCTAAAAGGTTTTGATGGTTTCATTTCTTCTTTGAAGTTTCACAATCTACTGTAAAATAAGGAAAGAAAAATATACATCCTGACTCACCTAAGGCAGAACATGCTAGGTTCACAGGCTACATAGGACACCAGTGTGACATGGTGGGATTTCAGCAGAGCAGCACCTGTACACCTAGATGAGAACTGTACATGGGACCGTAAGCTGGAGCACTTTGCCACAACTGCTAGTTGCCCCATCTGTGCAGAAAGTCATAGCAGATGAGGCAGTGCACATAAAGCCCCACCAAAAACTGAGAGGCATTGTTGCTGTTGTGAAACACGCAGCGCTCCGGAGAAGTTTATTAAGCAGAAGAACAAGGTTTTGGGTTTGGGTTTACGAGGCATGCAGCTGTATTTCTGAGCCAATTTTTGCCATCTAGAGGTGATTACCCAAAGCCTGCATAATCTAAGCTGGAGGAGATGGAGGTTTACCAATACCTAGACAGGCAAACTCTCATCCCTGAAGGCTTTACAGCCTGATCCATACAGGAACAAAACAATTAAGAACTTGGTTTCAAAGCAGGAAGTGGACTCAGCAACAGGGAATGACTGCTAAGCAGGTGAAAAAAAACAATGTGATTTTTACAAGGGATTCAGAGGAGATAAAGTAGATTAGACTGCCTCTCCTGTGCACTAAATATTTGAAATGTGTTGGGAATTAGAAAAAGCACAAAAAGTATACCATGAACCATCAGCAACTTCCAAGTTGCATTGCTTGGCAGCTTTCAGCATGGACTATCAATTAACTTTAAAGAGCAATCATTTAGTGCTTTTCTTCTTTAGTAAGCTACACTTTGCAGAAACCTGTATAGATTACACCATCATCAGAGGACAGTTGCAAATCGTCTTACAAATCTCAGAGGCCAGTCTAAAAGCACCCCAGCAAGATGCGAACAATTATCTACAGTTAATGGCTAGCTGTGGTTTCTTCTTTTTCACCCTCTTTTAGAGGGTTACAACATCCTAATTACACGTATGAACCTTCTGAACCAACATCAGACAACTAAGAGATGGCACAATATCCTTTCCTTACACACAGAACATACCTATCAGCTGGGTCTACAGGCTTAGTTGCAGAGAAAAGCAGTGGCAAAGACAGAAGCAGAGAATTAGCTATCCTATGATTTTCACTTTCTAGCCTTTTCCCAAGCTAATGAACTATTTCTGTTTTAATATACTCAATAATGAAAACTTATTCTGCTGGTATAAATCTAAAGCAGCGTTATATCAATGGTATTCAGTCAGCAGGCAGTATCTCTCATTAGTTATGGGTAACTACACTGGAACAAATGAGTTAATATTAACTAATTGGCAAAAGAAGGATGGTTCTCTTCCAAATAGCTCCAAACAAAGAGTGATAAAAATCAACAAGATTTAATACTGTCCATGACTCCAATTACATTCTAATGCTCCAAAAGTAAGTGAAAGGCATTTACATGTCAACCCCCATAAATATTTACAGTTACATCTGGAGCAGGCTTGACTCTTCACATCACCCCATTAAATCAACAGCATTGAATAGACTGTTGTGCTACAAACAGCATAAAAACAGGCTGAAGTTAAAAAATGCAAACTAACATGGATCCCAACCCAGAGTCTTCTAGTCTGTAGCCTAGGGTTACAGCAATTCTGACCCCCTCCCGCACTGAGGTCTGTGCTTTGTCAATCTCCTGCATTTGTGCTCACAAGAAGGCATGACTCAGGACCAACTCCATGTACTGAGTTTTCCTGTCCCGTATCTCTGGGAAGAGATGTGGTGCTTTTAGCTGTGCTGCTCCATACATCCTAGATCTTACCTTCAGCAACAGAAGGCAGGAAAGTTCTAGCTGTGGCAAAGATCCAACTGTCTAAAAACTTCTGCTTGGACTTGGAAAAACAGCCAATTATCCAGGCATCCCAAAATACCTGACCATGCTATCACTGCTTTAATACTTCCAATTATATAATCTGGAATAAAACTACAGAACCTTTTTGGTTCAAACAATCTTTAACTAGGTATTGGCACTTGATTGGTGGACAGGGTTTTGGAGGTTTGCTGGTTGTTGAACGTGTTGGTTATAAACTGTTATTTTATCCCTCCTGGCCATGGTGAATAGCAGCAATACTGCAATTTGGGTAGACAAATGAACCTTCTTGATTTCCAAAGAACTGCTTCTTAGTACAACAACCTGGAGACGGTCTGTACTGTGCTACTCTTCAAACTCTCTTTGCTTGGTCACCTTAGTTTGATTCTTCATGGGTCACACAATGAAAAATGTGAGCAATAACTTGGGGCAATCAGCAGTGCCTGTGCTGAAGAGGAAACTCAGGTAAGAAAGATTGAAACATACAGCTCTCTCAAAACAGCCATCTTCTGGTAACCTACACAGCCTGTTGCATGCCAGAGGATCTCAAACCATAAACCAGGATCACTCCTGTCTTCTACTACAAGGCAGAAGCAGTCCAGAAGCATAACAAATGCTCAAGTGACATCCTATTGGGACCTCACCAGCACAGGGATTAATATTTTCCTAACTAAATTACATAACATAAAATCTTATTCTAGTCTGTGCTATGTAGTCTAAGGATGGTTCAGCACTGCCTTTAATATTGCTGATTTAGTGACAAAGAAAACTGCAGATCTTCCCTTTCTTCAGCTATTCTTTGCAAGTGCTCTTCAATCACAATCTGGTGATCTTCATTTCATCTCCTAATCAGTGGATCAAGTCAAAGGGCAGCTCATCCATTCTTCCTGGAGAGAGCAGCACTGCAAAGTCAGCAGTGAGAGTGAGCTGAAGGGCCACCACAGGATGGGAATTTGTGACCTTCTGGCTCAAGGCTATGGGTTTGACCAACTGATCCATGCCCAAATGGACTCTCAGTTCATTTTTCACACTTAACTGAATCAGCAAGCCCCAGATAAAGGTAAAAATATCAAAAGCATATTTCCAGGTATATCTTTAGCCTAGCTCATGCAGAGATACCCAAGTGCAGGTTGGAAAATGTTTCTTAAACTCATGAATGCTGATATTCTCAAACAATTGACAGACAGATGATGCTTTTCATGGGCTGCATCATAGTTCTAAGAGTCCCACTTACACAGGGATCAGAAAAAGCACATCCATAGAATGAAAAATCCAGCACCAATGCCACCACTTAATACAACTGTGCACACAACTATTTAGCAACAGAGAGCAAAATAGGAATATACCTGCAGTGTCCTGCCATGACAACTGCCACAAAGATCTCCTTTCAACAGCTGCAAATATGATCTTTTTAAATGATGAGCATGCTATGCAAAACCACTCTAAATCAAAGGCCTGCTGTGGACAGCACAGCAGCTACTTGTTGATAGCAGTACAGCTCAATTGTTCTTCTGTAACGAAATGCTAGAATTTACATCTCTTCGTTCCTGGCTTGAGCTTTGCTTTCTCTGTAGCAAACGTACTCTTCTCTGCTTTTCCTCAGAAGGCACCTCATATGATACTGAAGAGCCTTTCTATGCCACAAGCATGAAGAACACAGTGTGGGAAGTAGAGAGGCATAAAGAGTCAAATTTTCAACAATATTCTTGATTTCTATAAGACCCACTAGTCCCAGAAGGACAGGAAATTCTGAGGAGCAGTAAAAACAATGCCAGAGATGGTCTGGAAAGGTCCTGCTAGAAATGGCAGTTTTGGAGGACTCTGAGAAAAAAATACAAAGGGTATTTGAGTCAAGGCGAGCTGAGAAGTATGCAACCAGGAAAACCTGCCAATAAAAGGCACTCCTTCAGAACATAATGTTTTGTCTGACTGCTTTATCAGGAAGTTAACTTACAATTGCTTATTACTCTGAACTGAAAATGCCAGGAGTGCAAAGGCTCTAAATCATGGAGAGGAAGGTAGGCAGAGTATGGCAGTCCTCATTCACCAAAGGATTAAACATTTTCTGCATTTGCATTGTAGAGAAACGCAGCCTGTTAGTTTCTTTCCATAAAAGTGGTGGGGTTTTGTTGTTTGTGGGTTTTTTAATTATTTTTTTATTATTATTATTTTTTAATTTTATTTTTAAACCGTACACTTTCTGCTCTGCGCAGCTAACGTAACCCTGTGCCAGTTACACAATGATCTGGAGATTTGTACAATGATCTGTTTCATGACCAAAGCTCTCCAGACAGAGATGCCTAAAATTACTATTTTAGCTGTTGCAGAGAAGAATAAGTGTCTTAGATTTCAAAGCAAGGGCTTTAGTAACAAAGCTGTCACAGACATACAGAGAAATTCACATACCACTTTCCAAAGTTTAGTTCAAACTTGTAACATGAACAAGGTAGATGAAAAGATCCAGCTTGGAAGTCAATCTACAAAGACAGACTTTAAGTGCAATTTTAATTGATCTACTTCAAATGTTTTCAAGTCCAGTTTTTTTTGTTTTACTCTAGAAGAATGTTTTCAGTTTTACATGCATATTCTCTTACACAACAAAAACTCGATTCACCCTTCCCTTTGCTGCTTCTTCTGTCCCAGCTTCTTTCTGCAGCATGGCCTCTTTGTCCATTTTATCCTGTTACCAGTTCTCCGTTCTCCAGTGTGACCCAATTTTACCATTCAGTTCTCACACAATTCTACTTGAATATGGGCTTTGTGTTCTGCAATACATCTCCTATCCTTACCCATGCAGACAGAGGGAGCACAGTGCCCTCCTCAAAATTATTAAATGTGCACTTTACTACAGGGTCCCAGCCTGTCCCAGAATGATCAAGGAAATCCTGGATAAACAGTGGCCTACAATTCCAGATAGCTCCAAGTTCACTTAAACAGCTCTGTCAGTCCCAAATTTCTCCTCCCTGTGTCAGCATGTATATCAATTTGTTCTACTATCAGGATGGGTCAACGTGTTTGCTTGTCAAGTCTCACAGGTCCTACATTTCATCAACAGGTCCATATTTCTTTTCCAGTAGGCACACTGAAAGGTTCACTCACCTCCTTGTGGGAATCCTTATGCGCTTCCAGTGTTTTCATGATTGTCAGCTCTGCATAGTTCTTAAACCTTGCTGGCTGGTTCCGTAAGATCTCTCGCAGGACTCGCAGTGCCAGAGCTCTTATTGAATGCTGTGTCAAGAGAAACCCAAATTGGAATAAGCCACTTCTCAAAACTGTAGTTTGAAGTAAGTTCTCCTGGCTCCCTACACCAGCTGAAATCTTCTATCGCTCTACCAGCGCCAGTGGACTGAGCAATGTAATCAATATAACTAAAAATCAGAACTGGTCTCTTTGCTTGCTTTTGCACTAAAACTCACATAAAATGACTGTTGTCACAGATACAAGTAAGAAACAAAATGTCTCCACTTCGTTAAATTCCACACTCTTTTGGCAATGAAGCACAAATTTGTATTTGCATGTCTGCATTACGTCAATCTACAAAGAAGCTCAGATCACATTTGTTTTGCCCTTCCTCTTTTGCTTAGCTTTGCAGATAGCACACTGGGCTCCATCCATGCAACAAAGATGTTTCTCAGGTACTTATGTAGTAAAATCTACTCTCTTCCTGTAACTCCTATGGAAATTACTTTCAAGAACAGTTAAGTCATTGTAGTCAACACTGACCTGTGTGTTAATAGTTTATATCAAAAGATCATTAGCAGAAGGGATTTATAACACCTGCTTCAATTTCGTAACTATTACATTAAGTTTTTGGCCTGTGGCCACTCTAAATAGATTCCATCGTTTCAGCAGAGGAATACTTAACTTTACACTCAGCCTTTAAAGCATGTCCTTCACTATTCATCTGCAAAATTCACGCAGTAGCTTAATTCACATGTACTTAAAGCTGCCATATCTTCTGATACATGTATGATGATGCTATTATTAAACACTCAGGACTAGAGCAGTTCATGCTTATACTGTGAAGAATAACTGAGAAAATGTCAGCCACCTACATTGCTTCAGAATTAAAATTTCTGAGCGGCTGCCATACATTTGACAAGCAGTATATGAAAAACAATGGATTTTGAATCAGATAAAACAAAAAAGACCTGCAAGTGCTTTGAAGCCTAAATATTGTAATATTCAAATGGAGCATGGCTCTGATGCAAAGGCACAGCAGGGTGCTAAGCCTTTACCAAAGATCATTGTACTGCACACTCAACAACAAGTCCCAAGTGGAAAAACTAAACATCTAGCAACTATCTGATATAAAGATGTGATAACAAAGCTTTTTTATAATACTTAAAAACAAGATCCCCTATAAAAGCAGTTTGTTCTTGATTATGTATTTGCAAGAGACAGCGACCCATCCCATGGGATCGAATAACCCGCATCTTTAAACCATGCAGAAAAAAAAAAAAAAGATAAATTAATCTATTCTAGAGTGCCCTTATTCTCCCTTTCTTGGCAGTGGGCACGATACGGTTAAGACTGTGTAACTTCATCCTAACTCAGAAGGGAAAAACTTTTGAAATTTTGATAGTTTCTTGATCCTGATTAGAAGATAACCTCTCTTCTGATTCTAGTTCAACTTCCTAGTCACACGTTACTAGCACTCCAGAGGGAGAGGGAAAAACAGGGATACTTCAGAGAAGCTTTAAACTCATCATTGAGCACATTGACAATGAAGGCAGAGTTGTTGGCCTTCAAAAGAAAAAATAAGCAAGGCAACATCACTGATAAGATGCTGTACAAATGCAGCAGGTTTCATTTAAACCAGTATGGAGGAACTGTCATCCTAAAAGAAGAAATGTACAGGAGTGTTAAGACAAAAATCTGCATCTCACATCTTTGTCTCCAAGGGTTTCCAGCAGCAAGAGCAGAATGGTTTTGAAATGTTCTTCCCAAACTCCGAGATTATCTTCCCTTGTGATTTTTAGCAGTTCCAGGAGAGCTCCTTTCCTCTCCTCCACCCGCTCGTTGTGGTTGGAGAGCTCTTTCAGAAGATCAGCCACCAAATCTGAATGGTCAATGGGTACTTCTAGGACAAATGCCAGCAAATCATTTGGGGAAACAGGGAAAAAGATCAAAGATGCCAAGATTACCAACATTCTATAGAACAAAGTGCATGTAACAAGGGGACCCCCAAAAAAGTTCCAGGGGACCTCAGTGAGGCAGGCAAGAGAATTCAACAAGCCAACAATTTCACCCAAGTTTATAACACAGTTCATGAACTGTTCGTTAGAAAAATGAACCAGGAAGAGATGATTGAATTTCAACCAGTTCCAATAATTACTTCTATGTTCTCATCATGAGGATGGCTGCAGTTTCACCCAGACACACCCACACCCAAACCCAGTGATCACATGGATGACCTTTAGATCAAAATACAGTGACTCAGTGTACTGCAAAAGAATAAAGCTAAGGCGTAGCATCACAAATGAAATTAAATGCTCCGTAATGACAACTTATTGAGATGTATCAGTCATAAAGAGTGTCCCCACAGATGCATTTAGAATCTTAAGGGACTAACTTGAGGGAAACTCTAGGCAAACCAAAATTAAAACTGCAGCACATTTTCTCAATAGCAACAGATCAGATTCTGGAACTACATGAGAACACAGGATTTCCTACCAAGCCTCTATTCAGATGCAAATATACAACATGTGCAAGGACAGGCATGTATCTGAGAGCATTACCCATACTCAAATATACCAGAAGCAGAGTAAGCTGCCTGCAATTTTGAGATGCACTGATACAAACCATCCCGAAGCTGATCCATGTCATCATCGAACACTGCTTCCTTCAGGGCAGTCTTGTCATAAGTGTTAATTGTGTCAGCATAAGGATAGGGGTTATATTCTCGAGCACGTGGCCCTGAAAAGGCGCGGGGAGGCTGAGTGTTAAGTAGCGACGTTTTGTTATCTAGAGCCATCCTTCCACCTTCCACAATGTCACTGCTTCCACGGACATCACTGGTAGGCACAGCAAGGCCACCATCCCGAGACACCTGGAAGATCAGAGAGAAATGACATGAGACTACTACAATTCTTTCGAAGCTGTAGCTTTTTTGGAGTTCACTCACCAAAGAGGCACAGAATTGTTTACAAGTACATAATACTTGAGTAAAACTTACATAAGGGAAAGAGGTGGCATGCTAACTGCAATTGTTCCAAAAATACCTCATGATCACAGGACAAAAAGCTATGCTAAAAAGCTATACCTAAATCTAAGTTAATATTGCTAAAACTGCACAAGCTGACAAAAGAGCATAAGCTTTAGAACAGGGCCACTTTGCTAAGAAAGGTAAATGAAGCAAAAGCAACATGCTTATGAAACTTCACGACCCACTGATGGGTTGTGGATGATGCTTAGCAAGATAACGTGAAATGAACAATAAACGGGTCCTAAAGAAAAATCTCAGATCAAGAATTTTTAGCTTTGAAGGCTAACTTAATCTACTAATGTAAACTTGTTTGTCCAGATAGGAAGCAAAACTGTAATAGAATCACAAGAATATTTCAAATTGGAAAGGACCCATAAGGATCATCATTTAAGATTTCTGTAGATTTTGAAGTTCACATATTTAATTAAAACAATTATCTTCTTACATGGTAGATAATTCTACAACCACTCATGCAGCATAAGGTACCACACAAGCTGGGCACTCAGACTGATTACAAGTCCTTCCCATATATGGAGTAATAAACCTTTGAGGGAAGCCACCCATGCATTTTAAGAACTAACATTTCCCATTACACACACTCCATGAAAAAGCCATCACTGAGCCATGCTGAGCCTGAGGAACACTAGCCTTGTTTCCTTCATACATGAAACTCCCAAATAAGTCCAGTTAGCACATTTTGCAGGAGACTAGAGTTCAAAAGGAGCAAGGAACTATATTAGTTGGACCCAATTACATAGGCATAAGAAGTTAGCTACCAATAAACCAAAGACACGTGCAAGAACACAGCAGGAATAACTGGATTTTGTACTCTAATGATGCATATAATTGTACATCAACAGTCTAGGTTTGAACACAGTGTTTTAAAATTTTACCTATCTGAGGACATTAATCGATCAAATACTTACAATGTCACAGTCTTTTTTTCCATCACGCTTGATTGGCTCGTTCAGGTCCTCTTGACTACGGAAACTGAATTTTTCAATCGCTTCTGTGACCCCACGAAGAGAGCTGTAGATTTCATCAGAATTTAGGTTCTCCGTGTCATAATCCAGCATACTAAAGATGAAACGTATATGAAATGTTACATATGAAATTGGAAACTGCTTTTGACTGTTAACAAAAACAATGCCAAGTTGGAGACAAATGATTTGGCATATCCTTTCTAACAGTGACTTGTAAAAAAAAAAAAAACAAAACCAAAACCAAAACAAAACCATGGATGGAATCAAAACAGACTTCAGGTCTGAGTCTCCCCTCAAATGGGGCTAAATCTAGGAGAGGATCCACAGAAATCAGTGGTGTCATGTTGCTGTGAGGGGAAATCACGTCCACTGTTTGTTCCATTCCACAGCAGTGAATGTGCTAGCTTCTGTAAACCAAAAAAATAAAAAACCTACCCCAGCACAGTAATGGTGTTATTTAAAAAGGAAAGTAAAGAAAATCAATCACTATGAGAACTCAAAGGATTGTGACAGCTGATGGAAATGAAATGAACTAAACTTAAGTTTCATAATATATCAAATATATTCTATCAATGGATTTAAAAGTAAATGAAAATGTACCTTGACATAAACCTTAGTCTAACATGGCCTATTTTAATTTATAGAGTAGTAACCACTTGCACAATGCCTTGATAATAGGCTCTGTACTGAAATGCATTTAAGTTTGGAATTTCTCCAACTCAAATATGATCTTTTCCTGCAGTTTGTCTGTTCCTCAGAAATTCCTCAGTAGCAGGATTTTTGGGGATCCCTTGAGGAGTTACCCAAAATTAAGTTCCATGAAAAAAATGCCTGTCATGCAAAGGCAGATGCTACAAAAAGATGTGACTAAGAAGAAAAACTCCTACAAGCTTGGAGAAAATGAAAAGGCATTATTGGCAGGGATTTGCTCTATCTAGAAGTTAAGTTTGCATGACAATCAGTTTTCCAAGAGAGATAAAACGAAGAGACCCAGTAACTGAGAACAACTTCTTTGGGGGAGTCTTGGATCTTCATAGAGCCAGAAGCAAATAAACCAAAAGAATCTGAGACATTTACATCAAGTTGCTTGTCAATAAATGGCAAGAAGTGGCTCCCTACTGGGGTGAATTACTATTTCTTAACAGTTTGGGAAGGATAACAGGATGGGCTGGAAGGAGGGTAGCTGGACAAAGAGCTGTGCTCCTCTTCCACAGAAGAAAGAAAAGGGTGGAAGGAAAAAAAACCCTCAAAAAAACCCCAAAAACAAACCCAACCAAAACAGAAAATCCTTTCTGAATCCTGAGTACACAACTATTATTTTCAATAGAACTAAAAGTAGGATGTTAAATAGCTACTTTTTTTTCCCCTCTTTTTTTTTTTTTTTCTGGAAGAAACTCAGGAACTTCAGACAGAGGGTAAGATTGGTGCTGCCCGATTCCTTTGGGATTAACACACTGAAAATAGCCATAATCCCTTGTTCCCAAGCAACGCGCTCACACTACACTCACAAAAGCATCGGCACCATGTATTCTGGCAAAGAAACCAAAGAACAACTCCTCAACTTTAAACAGTGTCTGTCAGTCCAGGAAGAAAGGGAAACCACTTAAGGAACAGATGAAGATCAGGAAACAAAAGCTGTTCATAAACCTACAGAAGTCAAAGTATTTAGAGCTTTTCAGACAGATGAATGACATTCCTGCACTGTGATGGCTTTCCAGACAAAAGTGAGGCAATTTTTAGATACTAAGTGTCAGGCAGGGATAGGAAAACCTTTGCTTCGTATTATCTCAAAAATATTAATTTTTAGCTCAAGCACATTTAATTCATATATTTTAAGGGGTTCTTTATACAATATTTGAGGAATAAAACTGCCATTTGAGAAGGCAGTAATGGTACCCATGTACCCACAGCAAGAGATGACATGACTTACCAAAAGTCACACAATGAAATCCATGGCAAAAACTGAGAAATAACCACAGATATACTGAACACTAAATCTTCTGCTACAATCATCACTTCTTTCCTCAGGCATGAATTTTACCCTACACTTCTACCAAAGAATAGATCAAAGTACAGACTCTGCAATGCTAAAGGACTAAGGCAATTTCTCAACAAAGAGCCACTGATCTGATGCATTTTTCAAAGCACATAACCACATTTTAATAAAAATCTGAAGAAACCAGTGATTTCATATGTCAATAGTAAGCCTGTGTAGGCTGTGTTCCACATGAACAAGAACTCTACATGTGAACACACATGTCTGTTGACAGTATGTGCACAGGAATACTTCACAGACAACATGGGGGGGGGAGAAATAAAATGGAGGTACACACCCACCTTTCAGGAAAACAGAAAGGAAACAAAAAATTATGACCCATGCAGAAAACTAGAGGAAAGTCACAGGATGAATAAGAAGCGAGTAGAGGTGAACAGCATTTAGGGATGTCACAACATTATTTTCCATCTTCTGCTGCACTAAAACAATGCAGCTCTCTACAAGTTTATCAAGATACAATTTGGCTGTTTTCCAGTCTGACATGAAATATATTTTACTTCTATAAACTATTACTCAGTTTCCAATCCAAACTATGTGTAATTAATCAACAGTTTAGCATCCTCAAGCAGTACACAGTAATCCACTTCCTTGCACTTTCAGGCTCTGGGCTGGAATATACATCAAATTACTCCAAACCTTGGTGTCAGGTGCTGACAGGAGGAAAAAAATTCTCAATCAGTTTAACTCTGAAAATCTACATGCATCTCTTCCACAGATCTTATTGTGGATATCTAGCTATCTAGAAAAGTCAGAACAGTGATTTAAAGTTTTAATTCTGCAGGTAATCACAGAGGTATGGACTATGGGATTCTATTTTCTCAGATATTGAGCCCTCAAAGAACAATTTATTCACTTTTCTTTCAACAGTTCTTCATTAGGAACTTCTTGCTTCAAGGGAAAACTATACATAGCCCTTCCTCAGGTCATAGGTAAATTCAAGTCAGGAAAAAACACATCTACAGAAAGCCTGTTTGTTGTCAGGGTATAAAGTTAAAATATTTCAAGGAATTTAACAGAGTTCTGACACATGAAATTTGTATTCAGAAGTTTTTCTTGATTAAAACCAGTATACAACTTTAGTCCAGTGTACTGAGTTAAGATCTGTATGCAAATTGAAGCAAAATGCGAGGGCATGGGAGGAGGAACAGATATCAAAATCAGCAATCAATAACCTCTGCACATTGTGGTAAGGACAATTTTAATTTCAACATCATAAATTTCCAAGATGTTCCTCAATTACACTGTGCAGGCAGCTGTTAAAATCATAGATGCAAGCTTCACCCTTACTGTCCTACAAGTATTCACTACTGCAGATGTGAAATCACTACTGAGCTGTGTCTCCCTGTTTGAAAGTACTCGTGTGCCGCTTGCACAGTGTAGCCAAGTTGAAAGACCTTGCCTGAGCTATCATAACGCAACCAGTGTCTGCCAAAAGTGCTCAGCAACTGTGTTCTGCATTGGACACCAACTGTGAAACACACACCCATTCAGAACCTGGCAGAGGGGAAGAATCTGGAAAAAAAAATCCCCTTTTTTCTTCCACTTGCATGTTGCATCTTCACCAAGAAGAGAGCAAGCGGCTGCCTGTCACCTCTGCTCTCTAAAAGTTATCATCATCTCTTTTCCTCCTCCAACCAAAGCCTCTACAAATCCCACTGAATAAATCCTACAGCACAAAAGGTAAATAATACTGTGACACCTCCGACAAATTGGTTTAACAGGTAGCTTGTTACCTGGGAGAGTAAGAGCGTCTGAAAGTCTTGTGGGAAGGAGCAGTGGGGATGGAGTTAGGCTGAGAAAGGGGAGGGGGGTGCTTCGACAGCCCATCTGCACTCCAACCCCAGAACCGACTGCCGTGATCAGAGGAGGAACAAAAGAGAGAAAAAACAGAGAAAGGAGAGGGAGAAAAAAACAAAACAAAACAAAAAACTATAATCTGAGTGGCTTAGTGCTGTCATGCCTTGGAGAGAGAGAAAAAATTAATAGAAACAAAATTAAACAAGAATACTCCATTGAGCCTCACAAGTCATTGTTTTGGCCTTTATTATTAATATTTACTTCTATTCCTAACCTAAAGATAGGTTTCACACAATAATAGTTCCTGCTTGTACTAACCAGTAAATTTTACAAGTGGATATATCCTCTATAAACAACTCTTAAAATACTTTAAGTAAATAATTCCTGACCACGCAGCTGTATTCAAACTCTAAGCCCGTATTTGCAAGCAAGGATTTCCCAGGACGAAAGGAAAGTTGGAGTTTATTTTTGTATCAGACACCAAAAGGCAACTTGTAAAGTTTGGCTCCTGGTGCCTCTATAAAAAGCTGCGATCAAGCCCTACACAATCAGCAAACCTTTGCAGGGCTTAGGATCTGATCCTATCTCAGCAAATTCAAAATGATCCCAAATATTCAGCAAGTTAAAGTCAGTCTAGAGTGTAAATGTATCATGTAAGTCAGGGATTTGGCCCAGGTCTCAGCAGACAAACCTGGAAAGATGGGTGAAACAGTCTCTTAAGTTGATTTGAATCACTCATCAAACTTCCACAAACCCCTTCTGGTTACTGTTTGATCCTGCTCCTTTGGGTCAAGGCATCCATCACTGTGCCAATTTGCCTAACCTCTGCTTTTGTCCTGTTCCCTTTAGGATACAAAGATTTTCAAAATCATCTTCCAAATGAGAATATAGATGCTTGAGCTGGTGGAGTATTCAGGACACCACTTTGTTTCTATTAAGTTTAAGCACACTGACTCAAAAAAGTCACATCTGTATATACGCAAGTGAAAGATATTCTAAGATCAGAAGTGGTAAACAAGTCAAGAACTGCTCTAATGCAAACAGCAGCAAAGCCAGTTGAGAACTCCTCTGAAGAGTGGTGTCAAGATATTCCCTCATTAACTAGTAATTAAAAACCATAGCTGTTACATGCAACTATTACAGCAATACATTAGACACACAGACTGCTGATCACAAGTTTCACAGCAAAGGTCTCACCTGACTGCAAAATGGGCCACCAAGCAACGCAGGCTTGTCCTTATTGTATAAGGTAAATAGCTTATTTTAATTCTTTTTTTCACGCCTTGCTTTGCTCAATTTAATACTGATACTGTCAAATTTTATTTTTCAAGGTATTTTCTAATTTCAGTGATAAAACAAGCACATAAACTTACACAGACAAATAAAAGTGTTAGCCCTTTATTTTGATGTATTTCCTCTAGAGACCTCTGGAGGACTAAACTTCTGGGTTTTTTAGTAATTGGAACTACATGCAGATTTCTGGTTACTATTAAAGGCAGAAACAGTAGAGTAAACCTATTCATTTGATATTCCTTCAAATATTCCTACAGAATTCTAAGTGAAAATTCACAATGTAAATTTATCATTTGCATTTACAGAAGTTTATTTGCCCTTCAGAATGATATTCTTATACTGGACAACTTCACAATTCACTATTTTCCTTTTTGCCAGACTATATAATTTACTAAATCTCAGATGATCTTCTCTGCCCAACAAGCAGTGACTCAAGCCATTCATCTGAGCACGACCCAGGAAACATTCTTTCCTCTCAGTCAAAAGTCTGTTTATTTTTCCCTAATATTTTCAGTCTTCCCAAGTGCCCTCCCCTGCTACTATTCTTCAGAAAACACCTCTTTCATCCATAACTCCTCTCCCCCAAAACTAAAACTGTCAAAACAAACAACCAAACAAAAAAAGCAGGTACAAATGCAGAAGTAACTCACAGATGCAGCGGATATGTTCTAGTGATCATGAAGCAGAACTATATGGAGTAAATGAGAGCAGGAGAAGGAAGGACTGCTCAAGGCCCCGAAAGCATGTTACCCTTCTGAAGACACAAACATCAGGGGATACTTAAGCAGATGTTCTCAACTGGATAGGTAAATTAGCTGTTTGCATCAGCAAAATCCAGTTCAACTATATAATCCAAAATCTATCCAGAGAGCTCAAATACATGTACACACACACAAAAAAAAGTAGTCATCTGGAATTCAGTTGTGATGATGCAATAATATGGAAGTGAGCTAAGGGCAATGGCATACACATGTACTATAGAAAGTCCGTATCAATGAAGCCTTGCTGGTTAATATTGAGGATGTTGTCCACAAACCATTAGTAACATGCAAGAGTAGCTATCCTTAGCAGCATTTTTATATTACCACAGAACCCAAATTATCCTTTCTACACATATCCCATCCCTAAAAACACATACACCTCTAGATATAACTCCTCCAATCTGTGCATCAAGAAAAAAAAATATCAAAGGAAAGTATAATCTCCAAAGCCAAAGCTGGCATTAAGAACTGGAGATAATTCTTCAGCTGACTGCACTCAGGATGCCTGGACAAGACAAAGGCACAGACATGGAGTGCCCCAGGAAGCCATGGGCATACACAGCCTCGGTACAGCTCTTTGGCAATGGCTCCCATAAAAATGTAAAGCCAAGCCTAGCTTCAGAGGAGGGCTACACAGAGAAACTCTGGGAATCTTTATTGTTTTACATTGCTATTAGAATGACCCAGGTGTGCTCATTTTTCAGGTTTGTAGAGGGAAAAGTGACATTTTACACCACTGATGAACAGCAAATGACAAGCATTTTTAATGGAAACATGACACAGAGGCATCTGTGGCAACAAGTGCAATACTTCAGCATACCCTGCTTCCCATAACCTGCTAGCACATCTTCCAAAGCCCTTGTTCTGAAAGACAGATGACCACATGTACTCTTCAGAAACAGAGCTAAATTCTCCTTTGCTCTGCAAGTCAGGACCATGCTCAAACTTTGCTGCACAAGACACTTTCAAGAAGTATGGAGCTCCGCAGAGCATCAAGAAGCTATTGCCACTGATTTGTAGTACTTGCCCCTGCCTTTTCTACAAATGGTAAAAATCTGCAGCTACTGCTACTGCTCAGAGGTCACTCACCAAAAAAAGTAGATGATCTCCTCTGAATATTTTAAAGGGCTTTTACAACAGCTTCCACGTTCACCTATCATTGAAGAGTAACTTTTGCACATCTCTCTCAAATAATTAATTCTAGCAAGGAAGTGGTACAAACTTCTTGAAAAGACACCAGAATTTTTCTATTAATACCTCCAAGAACTCCACAGAAAAAAACTAAAGGAAATTCCTGGCCCACTGCATCAGTGGCAGTTTGGTCTTGACAACTTAATGTCAGAATGCTCTGGAATGACATGGCTTCTCTAACTATTCCTTGGGAAAAAATAACCCTATGGTTCCTAAACCCAAAGTGCTAGAAGACAACAGCAACCAAGTATTAAGTGCACAGTGAATGCTTTAATCACTCTTTTGATACACGCACCCTGATATCAAGAGGTGAGAAGACTGCAAAGACAGACTGAAAAGCAGTGAGCGAAGTGGCAAAACACAGTTGTGGCCCAATGGCAAAACCCAAAAACCATGGTAAAAGGTTATGGATTTATAAAGCAAGTGCCATGTGCAAACATGACCAGCAAAGCCACAACGTAACCACAGGGAGACATATCTCAGTTCATAATTTCCTTTGACATAAATCAGCAGGACAACAGTGCTCAAACTAGTCAAAAAGGAAGCAACACAGTTGGAACTATTCCCCTGAAACTCTACCACTTAACTTCTTAATGAAACCTCTGTTGAAAAGACTCGTAACAGGCAACTTGACCTTGTTCTGTAACTCCTCAGCCTACTTTTGGATTACAGCAGGTTTAGGGGTCACAAAGATGTATTTAGATACCCAAAATATTCTCAGGAAACCCCTGGTGCTCCTCATATGCTACTGGAATTAGTATAACTACTCATTAAAGACTAAAAACCTGTGGTTTTCCTGACACATGGGAACTCACGTGTCTAAGCATCCCTCCAGACAGGTTTTAGCAAGTCACAAGAGGGCCCATCAACAGATTTCATGGTAAATTACTACACTGGACTACAAATTGCAGTCCTGACCCAACATGTTTCTTTCTCTCTCTTCCATAAAAAAAGGAAGGTGACTTCCCATGGAGAGGGCAGGCAGACAAGAGCAGCAGCTTTTAAGCTTTCCTGGCATGAATCAACACTTGTCCACCTAATACTTGCCTACAATATTTCTATGGTCCCAGAACATACTGTTTAAATTCCTATCTCCTTTGCTCTAAGATTTTATGGTACAAAACATATACATTCCCAATATCCAAGAGTCTATATTTGCTCAATAAAAGGTCTGGGAGTGGATCAATATATTCTAGGGTAGCATCTGCAGCTTCAGCAAAATACTTGGCTGCAACAGACCTGCTGCCCAAAGGATCAGGCCACTGTTCTGCTGGTGAGCAGAATAATGATTTGAGAGGTATTCAGCATAGAAACAGTCACCACCTCTGGTCATTCTCAAGTCTCACAAAGCATAATAAGAGTGGAACAGGAGACTCACTACTTCTCTCAGCAGCACAAGCACTGTACTACAGTTAGATGAATTACTGATCACAAGGGCACAACCAAAAAACAGACACCATCTGAAACCCTTGACCTGAAAGTCACCATATACTCTGGGATATTTGCATCCCCAGTAAGACCTTGTTTCTAATGCTGCCATTTAACACAACCTCTCTCGAACCCACAAATGTGGGAGAAGGCCTAGTTCTGAAACAAAATTATTATTGTAAGAAGAGACATCACACAGAAAATGAGGACTGGAACACTGAAGTCAATCACCAACCACGTATTATCATGTTCAAACTGTGCTTCTTTGGAGCAATCTACTGTAAACTTTTGATCTTGTTTTTGCTTTCGAAGTGAGTCATATTCTGCAAACGCACACTCAAGTGTTGAAATCCTTTAATATTTTGCAAGTGGTTTAATTAGCCTGCCACATTACCTTGGAGACAGTCCACCATGGGAACAGTTCGTAGGAGAAGTTAAGGGGCTGGTTCTGCTGCTGGAGTGCCGGGAAGGAGTCCGACCAAGGGTATTGCTGGGGGAACCCTGGCACAGAAGCAGGAAGACAGGGATTAGCAACGTCTTGCAATGCACAGACAGGAGTACACAGCAGGTCCAAATATTGCCTTTGTTTACATTAGACACGCATTACATGCAGCTTTGGTTCTGGCTCTTGACCTAAATACCTGCAGCCAAGTTTCATATAGTCATTAATATCTTCTTGAATGTATTGCTCTAAGGATTTAAAAAAAAAAAAAAAAAGGCACTTTTCTAGGATCCACAATATCTGCAATTTTAACAGTGCAACATGTATGGCCAGCACATATTACTACATAGTTTATCTACCTGTCAGGGTACCCAGTTTCTCAGAGATGATTTGCCAGGCTCAAAATTATGTAGCATGTTACTCTGGCAATTTAGCCATTTAATTGCACAGCTATTTTCCACATTGTCTACAACAATCTGATTGTGTTTGTTATGGGCAGAAGTAAGCAATCTAACTTATTTTTCCACTGGCCTGCAGAATTATTTATACCACAGCAAAATGAGTAGAAATTGCTCCCAATTTTGAATCTCTTCACACAAGCTGAAGGTACTAGAGAATCCCAGTCTATTTGCCTGGAAGCTTAATGCTACAGTTCTGGTTTACACAAAGGTCTACTTGTCCCTGTGGAAGTGCAAAGATAGAAGGGTTCAAATTCCAGCAAGTTTCACAAGATTTCCACATAAAAAAGGCAAAAAAAAAAAAAATCCTAATCCTTGCTGCTCTGGGGGGAAAAGAAATTTAGAAGCACACTTAAATTCTTTACTAACATATTTACTAACATGCCAACTTAAAGCCTTTACTAACAGAAATTGAAACATGTAAGAGCTTCATGTAAAACCAAAACATAAGGTAATAGATGTAGATTGAGAAGACCTTGTAGGTGACAAAGATCCTGAAAGCTTCTTAGTAGACAATATATCTATTATTAAATTGATTTCAACAGTAGTGGTAAACCCAGAAAATGTGCAGTAACAGGATCTCTGTTTTAGCCAAAAGGTTGTTACTGGCAGGATTTTCAAAAGCACCACCAACTTGAAAGTTCAAACTGCACCAACTTTCCTACACTTCTCAGTAATATTATTTTTTAAATCTGTACTGGTTCTAACTATTAAATTTAAAAATATCTGAGGATTTTCTTTTAATTGTCTCTATAAAAGCAACATCAAACACAAGCCTCTGTTGCCATATTGCTTCAAAACAACAGTTCATGCTACTGAACATCTGCAACAGCTTATCGATAAGCTGCTGTCTTTGGGCTCTGCTATTTACAAGGACAAGGGCCTCTCACCACACTGGTGTTACTGGAGTTCTTGAGGTGGTTGTGCAGGAGCTTGGTAGCACCATCCTGGAATGTTTTTGGCAAGGCACCAAGTAACATGGTAAACTCAGGAGTGTTCAATTCAAAAAGAGAAATCAGGACTATTTGTGCTGCCTGAAAAGAAGAAGACAACAAAGACCATCAGTTTTTATTCTTTGAAAAAGAGTATGCATTCTGGTGGTAACAATCCTTATGGTAAACGATGTGTGTTTCATTCAAAAAGAAGATTCCCACAGTAAACAAATTTTTGACACATTCCTTACCATGTGTCATAAGAAATTGCTAACTGCTATAGTTAACTTTTTTAGTTCTTAGTGCTTACAATCTACTTCTGCATTATATCATTAACCTCTTACATGTCAAGTGTACAGCTATTCACAGCTAGTGACAAAAATCTTACCATTGTCCTGTCCAGCACATTTTAATTGAACATGTTACATCAGAAATTTACAGGAAACAAATAAAACCTGAAGCTTAGGTAACTATGAAGAATCTAGGTCTACAATTTGTCATCCCCATGCTTTCTATTTTAAGTGTGAATGGGATTAGTTCTCTTCCCACCCAACATCTCCTCTTCCCAAGGATCTGACAAATTTTATTTCACCAAAGAGACAATCTTCCCACCTCTCCTTGCAAGTCTCACCACCGAAGTCATTTCAGCAACAGAAGACTTCACCTCAAGTGGAAGATCTACTGGGATGGTGGAAACCACCCTTCTCTCATCCATGGACAGGCTAAAACCCACCAGATTCCCTGAACTTAATACAATTGAGAATTTTACCAATAATTTCACTGGACGGGGTTTCCCCCATCTGCCTGGAAGAATCACTGCCAGAACAGTATCTCCACTAACGCCATTAGTGAATATGCAGCTCTGTATATCCAGAAACAAGACAGTGGAATCAAATGGGAATAGAAGCAGAATAAATCGGAGAGTGCAAATCTGTAAGAGTAATTAACATCAAATGTTCCTAACTAGACTTCCCCAGCAGTGCACAACCAATGTGGACTACACCAATTCTTTTTTTTCCTGCCTCTGCCTTGAAAATATAATAAACTAAAATACTAAGAGAACACTGAAAATGAAGCAATGATGAAGGACCTCTGATGGTCTGCAGCACCACCTTCTCCAACAGGGGTGCTGCCATTGGCAGAGCAACCTTCAGAATACAAATCTGGATATAAAGAGGTGGCTTAGGCTCAAAAGTAAGAAGCAAAGCTACACATGCTCTTATTTTGGAACAGCACACATACAGGTTGAGGAAGAGCAAACGCTTCTGTCTGACCCTTTTGGGTACTTTAATAGGTCTCCCTAAAAATGAAAACGAGCTTTAAAGAGAGTAAAAATACAATTCACTGCTGTGGTAATAACCGTATATTCATTATTCTCATCAATTCAAAGATGGAGTTTTAGTTTGTAAATTTGCAATAATTAGGTGTATCTGTGAAGTGGAATCCTTTAGCAGATGACGAACTTGGGTACACAAACCCTTTCACAGTGGGGAGGAATCAAAGTACCTCATTGTTTCAGTGTGTAAACTGCAATTCAAACTACACTGTTCCATCTGCTATCAGTCTCAATTTGCATTAACACAGCTTTGTTTACAAAAAGCATTTTCCATCCATGAAAGTTTCGTGACATCCTTTTCGTATGGCCAACAAAGAAACTGAGCCACACAATGCTCAAGGAGGACTGCAGCAAACAGGTCTTCAGATTCTTCATTCCAGATGGATCACGCTGCATCCTGCCAAGTCTCCCAATGGCTTGAACAGAAACACAGTATGTCATTATTCACGTCACACTAAAGATCTAAGGATAAGTGGGGAGATAACTTTCCCTGTGGTTTTCTTAACTCCGTACTCTACCCTCCTCTGACCTGAAGTTTTGGGCAACTCTGCCATGAAGCCTGCCTGGTATCCAACAAGGATGTACATTTCTGTCCATTTTGATCCAAGAATTTTAAAGTTTTCATCAGCATACTATTTTCTGTAATAAAGATATTACTGCAAACAAGAGATCTCAGAACAACAATCAACATGTTGAACTGAACGCAAAGTGACAAGTCATGCCAAAGTACATTCCCATTTGTGAATCGCATGCAGATCCTGGATGGTTAGGAAATGGACATGCAGATCTCCCGTGTCAGAACAAGCAGATCTTGTATTCACTGAGATGATAAAAACCAACCACAATAGGAGAATTATTCAACAAGGTTCCCAGGTTGAGAGGTTGCTCAGAAACTAAAATATCTGGAGATATCAACTGCTAAGTCAGGAGCTGCCCAAGGTACATACAGCACAGTGGGAAAGGATTTCAGATACCTTTGTCCCACGTCTCCCACTGATGGTTAGAAATAATGTCATCCTTGGGAGACTTAAGTAAATAGAGAAAAAGAGGTGCAAGAATACATGCACTCCAAAACATGACACTCCAGAAACACTTTTCTTCTGTGCCAGAGAGATCGAAGATGACTCTTACAGATGTGAACAAAACCTTCACCAAAGCCCCACTGGCAACTTTATGATACTGTAGCTTCACTTTGAAGGTTTTAGATTTAACCCAATCTAATAAAAATATTAGAAAAACCTAAACCACTTCACTTTGAATTATCTAACTGGTACAGTTTAACCTTAACACACAACTACTAATAGCACAGATGATGTGCTACGGGAGTATGAGAGAAATTTCAGCTCCCAGAGGTCACCTTGTTCCACTTAGTTTTGGCTTTAATGAAAACAGGACTGTGTCCACCCTCTCTCTTTGCACATCTTGTCTTTAGGAGGGTCTGACAGTGTTCTGTGTACCTGGTGCTCCAGTAAAGCTCTCAAAAGCAACACTGGAGTTACTTGGTTTAACCCTGGCTATGTTGTTCTTAAGTAGTCCTCAGCCATCCCCTTGCATTTCCAGGCTTATTTCAGGCAAAAGTCATTATTTGAAAATTCAGTCATGACTTCCTGCTTATGATTCAACACACAAAGATCTTGGTTCCTGATACCATAAAAGTAAAGAACACTGTTACCACTGACCTCAAAAGCTGGAAGGCCCATGCCAGCTTGAAATCACATTTATAATATGCTCCAAGTTTCACTCTTGTAATACTTCCCAGTTCTAATATAGTTAATTTTATTTCAGTAATGAAGAGCATCAGGAGCAGCATTTCTACACCTGTCTTAATAGACAGATCTGGACACACCTGATAATCCTCTAAATTTCATTTTTCTAGCATAAATATATTTAGTCAAAGGACATTTTACAGACAATGTTTCCAAGAGTTTTAAACCTGTGAATTTTCAGCTTGTGACAAACCAGAGGACATTTTCATAATCTCAGGTTCAGTGGTCATTCCTGAATATCTTGGCCCTTGTTTCATTAGATTACCCAAGGAGTAGATAAATTTAAAACAAGAAATAAAAAACTTATTTCTGTACACAATGTACAAACATTCTCCATGCAACACTCATGCTTGAAGAAAGAGTATCTGAATTTTCCTCTGCCTTCGTGCCCCTGAACCATTAGTGTGGAACACTAATCCATCTCCTTTCTATGACATATAATGTAGACCCTACAGATCAGATAATCTTAATGAAGTAGTTCTCTGCTGACTTGAGCTGGAGAAACTCCAGTGACTTCAGAGCCTGACTATGCTGGTAAGGGGATCTGGCTCCACATCAGGTTCTTGAATCACCTGCAAAGGATCTCTTATGTAACTTCATTATTTTCCGTAAAACAATGCAGCAAGGGTCAGGTTCCACAAGCCAGCAGCAGCTCCCAAACTTTCAAACCTAGGTCAATACAATTTGTGCTGTTCAACAGTGTCAGCTGCTAAAGTGACACAAATGCTTTAGCAGCTTTTGTTTTCACCCAGACAGTGGATGTTGACCAGATTTATCAAAATCTGTAACCCCTGCAACTTGGCTGAATTATAATAAAGTCTCTTTAAAGTGGTTTGGGCTTATTAAGAATAAAGATCAAGATTAAATGGAAATATTCACTGATTTTAGAAAGGAAATGTATTAAGTTTAGGTCACTGACCACAAGTGCCTTATGTCTGCTGCTATTGCTAGTCCAATAGACCAAGCAGAATAAGCAGCTGGTTACGCGAGCTATATGAAAGCAGTTTTCAGGTTACTCAAACTTCTATTGGTGATGGGCTCACAGCACTGTCAGCCCCATTAACGAGCGGATCTCATACCCTGACTGCTTATGAGGGACTACAAAAGAGTTAACAGAAAAGCACGCCACAGCCAAAACTTACTTCACAGACAGACACGCTTTTTTTCAGGCTCCCAGACAGGTGTTTCTACACAGCTAGACAGTTGAGACTGCAAACACGATTAGTGTGATTAGTGCACACAGCTTTTAGTCTACCTGTTTACACTTCTCTTCCAAGTTTCCTTCACCGGGCCCTGAGGAAGCTGTAGTTGTCCTAGCTGGCAAATCCTCACCCACCCAACTATGCATAGTCTGGGTTTGACAAACAGGAAAGTTGATATTATTTAGAGAAAGCACAGATGTCAGCTAATCATCTAAACAGTTCACATGATACCTTTTTGCAGAAGAGCTTTAATCGGTTGCTTGCTTAACATCAAGTAAGAAAAAGAATTACGATTTCATTTAACCAAAGAGCATTCCCTTCAGCAGAGGGCAGCACTGGCTCAAAAGTTAATTCAGCCACAACTCTCAGGCTTGCAGATCATCCCTTAGCTCTCCTCCAAGGCTTTGCTTCAGCAACCACCTGATGACCTCATAACTGCTTGAAAACCTTTGTTGAGGTGCAGAGGCTAAGGCAGTGATTGATGTACTGAGATGACACTTGCATCTGGCCAGCCAGCAGTAGGGGAATAGGTGCTTGCATCTGCCCGCACCTATCCTCACAGACATCTCTAAGTTTAGAGGAAAAAGCAGTGATGAATTCTAGAAATCCTGACTCCACTAAAGGCATCAGTCTGACAGATCAAAACTGTCCACAAATGCCTTTTATCAATGTGATCAGTCTGGGGAAGATGCACACTAACATATATTCACTTTTGACAAACATAATCATACCCTGTATGTATCATTCATTTCACCATCCAGCCTCAGGCAAATGTGGTTTTAATAATGTAAGGCACACTGGAACAGAGAAATTCTCTCCCTCTCATGTCACTGACTTATACCAAGCTGCAGATCAAATATAGAACCACTGAGATCAAGAGGCAGTAGGGACATACTAGGCAGCTTGTTTTAGCATACATTGGCACAGGGCAATGCTTTGATTCTCTGATGAGCATAGCTAACAAACTATCTACCAAATCAAACCTCTTGCTTTTTCCTTTTTCAGGTCTTGAATCAGATAAGTATGGCCATTCACATTACTGATGTAGTAATATGAAGCACAATGGCTTCATCAATTCATACATATTCCAAGTATGTTATCTTGAGCAAAAGTTTTTAAATACAGTTTTCCCCAAAGGGCTTCAAGTAGAATATGCTGTTTATATCCACATCCTGAAAAGGAAGAATTTGTTTAACAAATTTAAATGCAGAATCCATGTACAAATTAAATCCACATCACTACTGTGTTTTATACAGCACACACTTAATATATCATGAAAGGCTTTTGTAAGTAATGGATGGTTGCATTACATGTGTCAAAGGCATCTCAAACAAGTTTTTGATTACTGTTCTATAATGAATTATGACTCTCTTCATGTGCTCTCATTTTGTGACCTGGGACCAGCAAAGACTGTGGCAAAAAATGTTCATTATTTCTAAAGAGCCAGATGTTACCCCAGAAGTCAAGCTGATGAAACCTACTTTTAGTAGGTTTGCTCCTTATAGAGGGTCATTTGTTGCAAAAACCAGAAACAAAGGTTACCTTTCATTAATGACAGAGAAACTTTTATTATAAACCTAGCATG
>JANIJG010004887.1:57506-101190 GCA_024611175.1 Megaceryle torquata | reverse complement strand
GGGGGGGGGGGGGTGTGTCCCACATAGATCTAATAAAGAAGCAAAATGGTTCGTAATGAACACATTAACTTGAATCTGAATGGAGTTTTGAAATGCTAGAGTAAGTATGGCAGGCTTAGCCATCACTGTGTAGAGAAAACAGCCTATAGTCCATTTACTGGATAGCTCTACAATGCATCATGTAAATACCACCTCTAATCTTGATAATCTTTACTTAGATACATCACCTATACACATATGCAGAGGTGTGTGTATTTATATAAATGGCACATACACATTAACATACTATGCAGATGCATAAGCATACACATTTTGTGAAGCAATTTTTTCTTATCTTGTATTATCATGTACTAGTTCTTATTGCTTCCAGCAAACTGCGAAAATGAGCTTGTAGTATAAACTGCTTTCAAGTCAGAGGATATACAGTATAAAGTGAATATACTCTTTAAGGAAATCTACCTCAACACCATGTTTCCAACAAGAACATGATGATTTTCTGGCCACTGACACTGGGAAAAGTAATTTTCTTTACATGGCATACAATAAAAACATTTTGGCTCTCATAGCTCTCTAGCATCAAATTCAAAACATCTGCTATTTTGGAAACAAAGCTAGAACAAGACCACCCTTTTTGTTCTAATATCATTAAATCAAGTAAACACCAAATTCCATCAGGTGTCATTTTTGATGTATTACACTTTTTCCTAGCACTGACTATGCCTAAATGCCTGAAAGGAGTTATTTTGTGCATTTAGGCCAAGTTTGACTCCTTTATGAATATCCTTTGGCTAAAAGGCTGACCTCAGCAGAGTGGACATAGCCCTGTTTAAAACTCTATAAACCTGAAATCAAATCCTAAGGCCTGGTTCTATGATAACTTGGCTCTTCATGGAGTCCATGAGACACGTAAATCTGGTTTCTCCAGCACTCTTGCATTATTCCTACACCTCTGACCCGGGAAGGCAAGTGTCTGTGACTGGGAAATACTAAAACAATCTGCCATTCAAAAGCATTTCTGCAAACATCCCTTTTGCTACTGTAACAGGCCATGACTAACAGTGTTTATTGCTCAACACCAGTAAAAATAAATGATGCCACTTCAGCTGACTAAGAGTCTTTGGAAGGGCTTTTACAATGAAGCTTCTATCCCAGAGTTGCTCAAATCAGCCTGATGCTGAATGGAAAATTAAAGCTCCAGGAGAGATTTGAGATCTCATGGCATCATGTTGCAAAGGAGCCTAATTTAACTTCCTTAACAGTGTTTGCTTTCCCATTTATCAGTGGTCCTCCTAGAGATACCACAGCAGTATTTTAGCCAAACTTGCTCTGAGCTTTATTGATGGATATTATTTCCTTATCAAAGTGACCATAATCATATTTCTCAAGAAATGACACATAGGGCTACTAGTTAAAGAAATAAATACATCTTCATTGGCTGTTTGAGCATATGAAGAGTTTACTGACCTGCAGCTTTCTCTCTGAAATCTTCCTCATCTTCCTGTATAATTCAGAAACAGTCTCTCAATTTATCAGTTTTAGAAAAAAAATCTGATCCCAAAGTTTTCTTTGGACATCTCTAAACTTCACCTCCAGAGACTTTTAGACTTCTAGGGCCAATCCAAGGAGACCCATACACCATAGTAGGCTGAGGGGGACTTCACCCTCATGCAAATCACAGTAACACAAGCACTCCTCTGGGGTTTTTGCTTCATTGCAATGATTCTAGTTTCTTACCAAGTCCCATCCACTGCTTGTATTCAAGGGCAGTTTGGTTGAAGTCAGTAATGAGTGGGGCAGTTAAAAGAGAAAGTTTTCTCAGTTACATAAGTGGAAGGCAGAACATGACATACGCATGACAGGAGGCTGCCTGTAATGGGTAAAAATGCTTTCAGGCTTGTAAAGTAGAACTACTGTAGGAGTGTTACATCAACAGAGAAGACAGTCAGCATATCTGGCACAAACAAAAAGTTTCTTCTAGTAAACCAAATGGCAATCAGGCGATACAGATCTTGTTATTTATCGTTATGACAGGAGCGTGGCCAATTAACAAGACAGTAGGCAATGTTACTGTCCCTTCACCTCGGAAGGCTGTGTTCACCTTCAGCCTGTACAAGCTCCTAATAAACGTTAAGATCCTGTGTGCCCTCACAAATGATTCCACTCCCTCAAAATGCTTAGCACTCGTGTTTAATAAAAGTTTCCATTCACCCAAGCCTTGGACAGAAGGCTCCTTCAGGCTTTGGCCAGGGTAGAATCAGAAGCCTCATTCTAATTTCCATTCTCAAATTGATGGCCTTTTTCCAAGATCAAACTATTTTCCCACACAGAGACCAAGCTTGTCATCCAAATTCAATAAGCACTTTACCTACATAAGGATTGCACAATAACTTTGCTGGCAATATTAGTGATAACGTGAAGTTACTGACTTAATGTCCTCAGATCAGCCATCGCAGTATTTGCATTACCCTTGTGTCACTTTTCTGTGTGGTAATGGACTGGCTTTTGTAAAATGATTTCATCAAATCTTAAATATTTGCCAGAGGAAAAAAAAAATAAAATCAGAATTAATGCCCTGTTACAGACAGGAATAAAACAAGGCAGAAGAAAGTCAAGTGCATCACACAAGGTTAGACGCTACTGCAATCAAAATCAGAGCTCAGCTATCTGAAATCCTGATCTGTATACTATACACGGATAGGTTCTTCTTGAGAAAAATGCAGTAAGCCAGCTGTGTGTGCAGGAACTTCCAACAGGTCCTCTGCCTTGCACTGAAACCGCATCCCATCCAGGTCTCCATGCAGTGCTGTATAACCTGTTCCTATCCAATGGCTTTTGTTCAGCACAGAGAACAAATGTCTTTCACCTTTCTTCAAGCACTGCTTCCAGGAAATAAATCTCAACTTGAATGCAGGGTAAACACCCCTAAGTATTAACACTCTTTAAAACAAATATTTACTTCTAACACACTGCAGATCACCTTATTTTATACATAAAGCTCAGCAATAATTTTGCCTGTACATAGTTCACGGCTGCTATCAGCAGCTGAAAACGCCTCTCAGGGCAGAAACTATCAGGACATTTTGTCAATGACGCTCTGTAATATCAACTCTATGTTCCCCGAAGTACATCATGTTTTTCTTGTGATAACAGAGCTTACATTTAGCTACCAATATCATTCCATATGAGTACATACACTTTTTTATGCACAATGGCATTTCCTTTGACTAGGCTTCTCTCTCATTTCAATAGCTATAAAACCTGATCTTCAGTTCAAGTGTCAGACAGGTTAAGCGTGCTCATATAAGTAGTCCTCATAAGAATATGCAAAGTTTATCAATAAGCTTGTATCATTCCATTTGAAAAAGGTTTTTGGACTAAATGACTCTCTTGGTCTATTATTCTCCAGTGCCTCAACAGTACAGGGCTGGGATCCCTATGACCATCACACAGTGAACAGCAGCAATGGAGAGATGATCACTAATGAAAGGATAATCTTCCTACTAACTGAAAGTATAATACATTTCTTGAACAGCCCCCTTGATTGCCACCATAGGATCAGATCTGCATGACTAACTGCCATGTGCAACACAGCAGCCACATGCTTTCCCCACTGACAGAGGTCATTTATATACTTCACCACCAGCATGAGCAAGCATGTTTTACCTGCATCTGTTCAAAGGTAAAATCCAGACATCAGAGACAGATGCTACTTGCATTAAGGTAGCAGTCAATAACTCAAATCTGGGCGAGAACTACACTGGCTGCAAGACTTCCATTTCTTGTGGGGAAAGAGTCCCTGTCACCCTGCAAGTAGTTGAGCACCAGCAGAGCTGCTCCACCAAGTCAGCCAGAGTAGTGGACTGGCCAAGACACCTCACTAGTAAAAATAAAGTGTGCTCTTTGTCAGCTTAGAGCTGAGCTGGCTGCACTAGTAGTCTCAAGTCCAGACTCTACTGAAAAATAATGTTATTTTACAAATTTTACAGGCTTCTTGTAGTACTTTGATCATTTGAAAACTGAACTGGTACTTTTCCCTTTTTCATAATCCCAACTGCTGTCTCAGTTGTGACATGTACAAAGCATGGTGTGCTTTGCATTTAGAAAAACTCAGATCTTGAAGGCCACTGTAACACGTTCCACAAGTTCAGAAATCTTCTGATGCTTAAATGAATCACCCTGATTTAAAAATGTACTTGTACTTTTTTTGCCAAGTTACAGTCTCCATAAAAGGAGGAGTATTTTTAAATTGTGTTCGTCAGAATATTTCATCTGTCTGGGTTGGCCTGTGATAATCCAGCTTGTTACTGCACAATGAATTTATTAGTCTTTTAACTACAGTCTTGACAGAGATAATGGCCAATGATTGCTTATAAATCCTTTGCTGTAGTATTCCTCTTTCTAAAGCCTATGGCTTACACTATGTTCTTAATAAAATCATAGTACAGCAACAGTATGACAAAACAAAGATCATCTGGGCATTCCTTTTTAGTAGTCTGGGTTACCTTAACTGTGTAATAATTTATTTGAAATCTACAGGCATCAGAGGCAAATGCAAGTCACATGAAGATTTATTTAGACTCAGCAATCTCTTGCAGCCCCAAGGCACTTGCCCAGGTACTGGCCAGGTGGAGTTTGCTGAAGTTTTGCCATATGTCTGTAAGTCTCTGGAATGGACAAAAGAATGGGTACCACACCACAAACACCCACTCCCAACATCCCACAGCCAACATCCCATTTGTTCAGTTGCTGCAGATACTCTTCAGTCAATTTTGCATGCAGCAATGATGACCCCTAATGGTGGAATATTTCTTCTGATGAGCAATACGCAGAGATTTTCCTTTTCAATGTATATTTCTACTTAAAATATTTGCAACTTGCCCTTGCAAACAACCAGCAAACTGCTTGAGGTTTACTTGAACTGTGACAGAGAAGCAGCCTCTCTGCCTTTTTAATTCTTTATGACTTTGTACATGGAAGCATCAAAATGGAAAGGCATATTCCAGATCTGAGTCTAGGATTTACAGTTACCATTTTTTTTTTTCTGAGGCAGGCTATCTTGCAGAAGGAAATTTCAGCCACACTGGCAAGACTAATCCCTGCAGAAAGCCTTCAGAAAAGAGGATGAGACATTTTTCTCTAGATCTAACCAGCTGTATGCCAGAAATCAAACAGCATGCAACCAAGATCCTTCTAGAAAGCCTTGTGTCAGCTATCAGATAATGCTGCAGTTGCAGGGCCTTTGATACCCAATGATCTTTTCATCAGAATCAACCCCAATAACAAAAATAATTTTCAAACCTACAAAGTTAGAAAGCAATGTTATTTTAGTATTAATTCAACATTTTAAGTGCGTGTAGAGTATAAAAGTGTGATCCAATTTTTACATTCTGAAAATCTTAAAGTTGGATGTTTTTTAAATCCAAGTACATCTCAAAGCCTTTAATTTTTACTGGAATCTCTTTCTACATCTGGACAGGGAAGAGAAGGTAATTTTAAATCGTGTTACAGATGCCAGGTACCTACATCTCACTTTTCTCTTGGGAGAGATATGTATCACTATCTGCCCCATTTTAGCTTGCCTGACACTTGCAACTAGAGCAAGATAAAGAAAAAGGTAACTGTATTACCCAGGCCTGACCTAAATGCGTCAATTTTTTCAAGGTTGAGATAAATACACAGCTCTTAAAAGAAAAAAAAAGTTGAGACCCCCTGGCAGCTTACTGATTTGTTTACTTTCTTTTAACAACATTACAAACACAGAAGTTGTTCTAGATTTCATTCGAGTCTACAAAGCACAAAGCCTTCACCTAAATAAACAAAAAATTAGTTAGAAATATGTTCTTTTTCTTTAGAAGTCTGGAAATATCCTTATGATCTCTTTTTACATGCTAATAATAGTTGAAGTCACACAGTTATGTACCTACTAGAAAAAAAAACCAAGCATGCTTCAGATATGTGTCTTCACTGAATTAGCACTTTGGTCTGGACAAGTAAGGTGTGTAAAATGTATTATTTAGAATCTAATCACTAAATTTTTCATTACCTTTATGACCACTTTATTGTTTTGTTTCCCCTCACCTTTTCTTTTATTTTTTTTAAGAACAATAATTCTGACAAGTACATCGTCATCCTGGCTTACCTTTCTCACATCTGAGCTCTTTGGTTCTGTTGTCCAAGTTATAATTCTAGATACAGCAAGTCTTGTCTCGCTGGAGTTCACAAAGTCAGTTGGATCCATTTGTCTTGCCAAGGACTCAATATACTTCAGGATAGCAACTTTCACCTGAGAAGCGTAAAGGAATTTGTCAAGCTCATGAACTGGCAAAGGTGATTTTATCCCATGATAAACAGATACTACTGCAGATGGACAAGACTTATGTCACATGGGGGAAAACAAACAAAACAAAACAAACCAAAACCAAACCCACCAAGAACAAACAAACAAAAAACCCCCACAAAAACAAAACAAAAAAACCCCCACAACCTTGTGACATGCCTCCATGTTATGTTTCAAAAATCAAGTGCAACTTTCTACCCTGAATAAATTTTGTATTGCAAGAATCTGGAATGGTCTATCAGAATTGGCTTGAAATATATCTGTCTGCTTGTGCATTTGCATAAGCAAATCGCACTCCACCACACTTATTCCAGATGCCAAACCATAACTTTTTGTTCTCAAGCCACATGCCTGATGCTGGAGTCTCTAAAGATCCAAAATTTGGAAGACTGAAGCAAGAACACTTGAGTCATTTGGCATCCAGTATATTCCTGTATGTGGAATATACATGCATATGACTTCCAGAGATTACAGTGTTCCTATAGTCTTGAAACAGCAACCTCCTGATAAACAGCTTGCACAACAGTATCAGCAGCAGAAAGCTTTTTTTTTTTTCCCCTCTCTCCAAACCCTAAATGTGGTACATCTGATCTGTGCAACAAGTACTTATTAAGGTGTGTCTAAAAGTCCAAATTCCCTAGTGTTCAGAGCGGGTCTGGTCCCTTCTGTCCTGCAAAATCAGGTTTTCTTCCCAGCAAAACCAGTGAAGAAGAGTATTCTATGTCTAAGCTTTAATAGGTTCCAGTGTGCGTAAAGCTTTCTGACTTCTTTCAAAGATATTTAGACTTAAATAAAATGGAGAATGAGAGTGTTTATCAAAGTTGTCACTATAGTTTCTATATCATGCAGGTACTTAAAACTAGTTATCTTACCATGAGTTCTATACTTTATGGTATGCCTAACATCGTAAGCTAAGACAAACAGGATGATGCTTTAGTGAAAAGGCTTTTGATACTGACCTTCAGGTTTGGTGTTTGGGTCTGATCTACAATAAACCTCATCAAAATGTTAAATTGTTGATCAAACGGAAAAGAATCCCTGTCCAAAGAAAACAAAGGCAAAAATGTAATGCAACATACATTTTCAGGACTAAATTAACTTGATCCATTAAAACTTATACAACAGATTTCAACATCTATAATGTTTTTCTTAACTTTACCATCAGACACATTACAAATCTAAGGATTAGCCAATTATTGATTTAATACTGGAGAAAACAGCAAAATCAATACCTTTATATACACTGTTAGTCTATCACTCTCAGTACACTTAGCCAGTTTTGACACACCTGCCTATTCCTTCTTCATTTCAGGCTGTGTTTTGTTCCCTTGTCTCTAGAAACAGCCTGGTTTATCTTGTCCTCAGAGTTCATGCCTGGTTTTGAGTTCTCTCTCCTTTTTCCCCACTCTATTCTACTTTCTTCTGGATCACTACTATTTGTTTAAAAATTATCCTATTTTTACAATGAACCGAACTTTACTGTAACAAGTGTCCTGTGTTGGACATCCTTAGGAGAGGACAGGCTACAGAATTGGTGTGTGCATTGTGGTAGCTTTCAAGGTCTCATCCTGTCATTGCCATTATTTGCTGTTTGAAAAACATGAAAGATGCTCTGAACACTGTAGCAAAGCACCATTCATATTCTGAATACTGAAAAAAAGACAACTGATATCTAAACACATGTACACACACACACAAACACCCAAACAACAAATTAACAAAATTAATCAGTTACACATTCTAAATGTTATGCTTTAAAGTTATCCATTTAAAGAAGAGACAGGTCTTTTTAATTCAGTGTTTGAAATATTGTGACAAACTTTGTTCTCCTTTATTCCAGTATTAAACAATATTCAGCCCTCAAAATATATGGCACTATGCATTTCTAAGTTCATCAGATAGATGCCTTCCTGTAATCCTGCAAAAACCTCCATAAAATTTTCCATCTGAGTACTCTACCTGGTGACATCCAGAGCTTTTTGAACTTTTGCCTGCACAGACCCCAGCAAATCTGCTCCCATTTTCTTTAGCAACTGAGTCAGGAGAACAAAAAGCCAATCCTGCAAGTCATCTTTATGAATGATAATGAAATCAACCAGGGTTTCCAGGAACATGCTGAAGACCTATTAAAAAAACCCAAACCAACAACAAGTGTCACAAAAAGAAATATGGTGCTTTAAATAAAGATAATCAAAAGGGAGGGGGTTGAAATCTGAGTTTCAGGATGGTTTAGTTATAGACAATTTCATGAATGAATGATTTTAGTGACTGCATTGCTCTGAAAAAAATAATCAGACATGTCTAAAATGTGTTGTATTAAAATACCACATGAAACAAATGAAGGAAGGGGTAGAATGCACTTACTCTCTGTTGTGAATTCCACGGCAAAGCAGGCCATGCAACAAAACAAACGACTCGTTAGCACACATAGTGATCAAGGCCGATTGTTCAGATGCAGGTTGTCAACACATAAAAGATGCATTCCTTCAAAGTTTACATTTTCTTAAAACACCACCTTTTCTCAGTGGAGTTACTTAAAACGTTATATACTTTGGATCCAATCCAGTCTTCTCAGTCATGAAAGTAACATGTTTATATGTAACAAAGTTTACATAAAATAATCGTAGCCAAAAACGCACACTGAGCTAGACCTGTGACAAGTGACTACAGCTAACCAGAGGATCTCCACCCGACCATCGCTTATTAAAACTGGTTTATCACCTCAAGGAATAGCATCAAACTCCCTTTTCCCCTGTCCCTGCTCCTGCTTACCTGTTGACAGAAAACCACCGAGTCAGAACACACCTACGGGCCCAACCTCCCCATCCCCCAGGATGCCTTTTTTAAGAGATGTCTGTAAATTCTTGCCATGGCCTTTAACTTAATAGATCAGTGTTATAAATAAGGAAAAGTGGTTATACTGAAGACTTCAATTATGTGATTTACAACAGTACCTTGGTGGACCCCACACTGCTCCCAGGTGGATACGATACACAAACCCCAGTGACCACGATGCTGAACTATAGCTCATTAACCTTCATGGACCTCACTCTATTGTGTAGCACCAAGACTCCCTAGAGAAGTACAGATAAAATTGAACTTCTCTCTCCAGGAGCTGACATCTGAAAGGCGTTAGACTGCTCCTTGGGAAGCACAGAGGAACCTCTTCCTAGCATGTTAAGATAAACTGAGACACATCCCTTCACTGTAAAACAGATAATCATCAAGGAGGTTTATAAATGCCAGTTCCCCTGGCAGATGGCAGGGGTAGAAATACAAAACTTTCATCTTGGATCAGTGTCAAATGTGCACACATGGTAATATAAGAACCAGCCAAGTCTTTGTGATCTTACCTTGCTGTGAGGGTCAGCAAACATGCGAGTAAATATTTCACACAGTCTTTTTAACTCGACTCGGCTAAAATACATAAATAAAACATGATATTAATCCTAAAGCTGTAATTGCAGAAAAAAAAAGTTAATAATTAGTAACAGCTGAAACATCTAACCTTCTTTATTTAAGTCACACTTCTGAAACTTCTGTATCTAAGAAAAATCTTAACTGGCATTCTAGTTTATTTGCTGGGGTCAGTCTTGCATTAAGAAATCAATACTTTTTTTTTTTTTTTTTAAATCATAAGCTAGACACTTGTATTTTCTGCTGCTTTATTTTCCTCGACAGTCTGGATTGCAGAAGACAACTTTAAACGTGCACATTTGAGAGGTATTTACTTTCTGCATGCATCAAGGTCACAGACTCACTGAAAAACAAGTCTTTTGCAGCCTAGAATATCTTTTTGCAGCCCAGAATATCTTTTTCAAGTTTCTTTTCTGTCAGGGAATTCAAATTTTCAAATAAAATCAGAACTTTCATGCTGTTTGCGTACATACTAATCACAAATATTCTGGCCAAAAGTCTCAGTTGCTTAAGTAAAATCTGTCTAGAATCACACAGCACTAGCAGATACCAGAACTGACTCCAAAGTCTGAGAGCACATTGAGGAGACAAATATATATGTGGAAGACTGACGAAAAAGTGGGCAACAAAGTCAGAAGATGATTAAATCAAGGCACAATGTAAGATGACTAAGAGATTATTAGGTGCTCAGTAATGCTCTGAGTAATGCTCCCCCTTTATGCCAGGGAAAGAAAAATTACGTATGAGTCCCTTTCATAAGATACCGAGTTTGAGTCAAATGTGGAACTGTTTGGTGTCAAAGCTCTTATTTGCAATTTATTGAAAATACAAGTCTTAGTTTCCTTACAAGGCAAACTGCCAAAGAATGTGGAAGTCTTGCTTGTTTAATGTGCAAACAAAAACAGAGCAAGCCAGTTAGGTAATATTTCCTGTATACTATGGATTTGGTTAGATATTTTTAACAATTACTAGGAAAGCAGAGCAATTAGTAAAACGCACACAGATTGCACAGATTCAGGTCTTGACTATGGGCAATCCTCATTCCAGAAAGATGTTAATTCTACAGTCCACTAATATCTCTCTCTCAAAATTAGCTTCAAAGAACAGGCCAGAATATGCTAATAGTCTACAGATATTTTTATATTTGCTTGTTACTATGTGACATAGGATATTTTTTCAAAAAAAGCTGTATATGAAAGGATAATCAAACCTTAAGGGCACAAAAACAATGGTCTCGAGAGCTTCATGTAGAAGAAATAGTCTTTGTAACAATACCACAGCGAGCTCTCGGCTTTATTCAGGATGAGACTGCACAGTCCTGAAATTACTACAATGCTCTCCTGACTTCATTCAGATTGCAGCCCTCTGAATGAACCCTTATTTATTACTCTCCTGAATTGTCTTTCTGGACAAAGGTTACATGAAGACAGCAAGTCTTCATATGTGTGTCTCCTAAAATCCCATGGACCCGAGGTAATAATGCAGGTACTAAACTGAAACAGGCAGTGGAAGAACATTTCCTTAAGGGACTTGTTTTATTTAGATCTTAAGGGAAGCTGTCCTGGTTTAAAGAACTAGGACACATGAAGCTGTATGAAACAAAGAGAGTAGGTAAGTGCTGTACCATTTTGCATGCACATCCTTCTGTACATGCAATTCCCAGATAAAATAGCATCCGTTCAGGTTACTAAATTAAACCCAGCCACATCACTGCCTTTTATTAAACCTGTTATACCACAACAGAAGATATCAGGTTTAATTAGAAGACAGATGACTTGTCCCTTGAACTAATGACCTTGACGATGTTCTGCAAGATGCCATGGGAACAAACAGGCTGATAAAAATCCGATCATTAGAACAGGCACCAGATCAACCTTGAACAGAGCAGGAAGCAGACCAAAAGCAAAGCAAAATGAAATATAATCTAGAGAGCTAATCCCAGTATAAAATTAAAAAGTAACTTCACAAGGGTGTAGTTTCTGGGACAGGTTTATAAATTATTCAGGATCAAAGCTAGAAAGCTTGCTAGCTAGAGGGACTAGTGACAGCAGTACAGTTCAAACACTGCAACCAGCAGGGTTGAAAACAATAGTTTGAGCCTACTGGCATTTCTGCTAAGAGCTATTGATCTGCGCAAACAGCCCATCACCCAACCTTCTCAGCATTTCCTTCCTTGGAACCATCCCCAACCAACAGCACTCAAAACCTTGGTTATAATCCTTACACATCTTTGTGGTAAAATCAAGTCTCACCCAAGTTTTTCATACAAGTATGTGAGATGCCATAGTCTTTCCAGACAGTTCATTAAAATAAAGAATAGAAAAAAAGACAGCATACATGTGGGAAGTATTTTTTAAAAGACTCATAAATGGACCACTTCAAAAAGCATCTCTGATCTAGAGACTCTTAACTATCCATATTAAAAACCTGTATCACTTCTCACTTAAGGGCTGTACCATATAATGGGAAGTGCTAGAGTATTTTTACAATGGCAAGAGATTAATCTGTCCTGGCCTAGTCCTGGTACATTTCAATTCAGCCTGTTGACATGAACGATCAAATATTTCAGCCAGTGTGAAGGCCTTTTAAAATGGAAACAACTGCACAAATCCAAGTAGGTAGGCTATAAACCATAAAACAACTACTTATAAACTTGGTCATAATTTAAATACATAATATTCATAATAGGAAAATAAAGTGTCACAGCAATTCATGAATGTTATCTTCAAAGGAGATAAGAGTTTGTTTCTGAATACTTTTACCATAAGCTAAGGGTGAAAAGCCTGTGGCCTCAGAACCAGTTGACTTTAGCTCATGTGACCTGTGGCCATATGAAGTTTCCAAATGACTACTGGGCAATTCTAAGATCTCTTTTAATGTCAAAGTTATTTAAAGGGTTTATGTAGCTTTCAACAAAAGGTCTGCCTCTCCTACCATAAGCAAAGTTTCAGAGTTGGTGCACCTACTTCACACCTACTTCACTGCCTTAAGAAACTTCCCTCTACATTATAAACTACACCATTTATAAGAGACTGAAGTTTCTCATATAAGATTTTTCAAGAGTTACAAATAACATCCATAATTACACCTTACACAGCCTTCATAAAGTCAAATTATACCCAACATACTGAGAGTATCACCTGAGCTCATCTTTATAAACACACACAGAGTAATTTCAGAATAATCACCGTGCGTGTTGCTGGGGCAGGGTGTGGGGGATATACTGAAGGTTCAAAGAGACTGATGTAAAAACAGTATCACCCTTTAAGTACATTTACAGTACCATCATTGTGGGATATCTCACTGTGCTGCGACAAGGACCCACCATTGGAGGTCTTCAGGAGACACAGGAAGGCTAAGTGAAGATAGCATGTTTACCTAAGTCCTTTCTACATTACTGCTACAAATTTAACACAAATTATACTGATGACATAGCAGAAATTGTTCCAAAAGTAATTAAAGTCCCACATTGTGAAGACAAAGCCTTCACAGCTGTGAAAGATAATGCCTCCATGAAGTAGGTACACATTACTGACTTCTGACTGTAGCCATCTCTCATGAATGACTAACACTTTAAAACTATCAAGGTCACCTCAGTGTCCGTTGGCTTTTCAGTAAGTTCTGAAGACCTATGAGCCCCTCTTTCCTTTCAGACCAGTTGGAGCTGGCACAGTGGTTCAGGACCTCGGCCACATCTTCAGTCTGACGCAGGTAGTGTGGAATGCCACCATTCCTGGAACCATAGGAGCGCTCTGAGCAAGCACTTGATGCGTCGCTGTTAGCATCATCATCAGAGTACATCCCATAAGGTTCATATCTTCTTCGCACTGGCTTTTTCTGGAAAAAGGGAAACTTGGACTTAGTTATATATAGTTATGTCAATGCTGAAAGAAAAATATTCTATCCATAGTCACTAAAAGGAAGACTAGTACTGTTGTTAGAGTGACGTAAGTGTTTTTTTTTTTTTTAAGCCATCACCAAGCACTGCTTGTGTACCTCTCACAGCAGAGCAAGACAGACCCCATGGATTTCAATGAGACTATCTGAGTGACTTAAGGTGAGCAGGACCTGCCTTCCCCAATATGAAAGCAAGATACTTATGCTCAGTGGAATTAGCCACTAGTAGTGATACCATACACTATTGTATTGTCAACAATGGTCAGTTCCATTATTACAGATTCTATGATGACAACACCTTTACTTCAAGGGAAAAAAAAAAAAAAAAGATAAGGAAGAAAGAGCTGAAGGAATCTGTGCTGGCATGCACAGTCACTTTGATATTGATAATGAAGTGACTCTAGAAATGCACTGGGATATAGGAGATGAGACCTTTTTTGTTAGTTTGGGTTAGGATTTTTCCAGAGGCTGTTAAGGGTGTTTCAATAGCATGGCATTAGATGACCCAATTCCCTCAGGCACATTTTTGAAAACCTCAAGCCTTACAGGAGGGATATTAGAATAATTATGGTTACAAACCAAATTTTATGCTATGCTACAAAACAAACTCACAAATGAACCTTAACAGAACAAGATTGATAAGACAATGTATTCTAAGGTGTTGGCTACAGAATTCCTTTCCGTGTCCAGTCCTACAGTTCTTAGACTTCTAAAGCCAGCAGAGCTTTTCTTTCACTAGTACTGCAGGATTGAAGTAGAAAATTTAACTCAAGTGCAGTATCATGGGCATTAGCAATAAGGTGGGGAAAGTAGGAAAGTAGAAATAAAAAGTTAAGAAAGCACTAGTACCTTGCTCCTGGAGTCTCCTAACAGCTGTAGGCAGGAAAATATTGAAGGGTGGGAAAAAGCATAGAGAATTATGTCAGAAGCTTATGTAGGGTTTGTTTTCGCAACAAAAACGTATAGCAAATGTGTCTTAGCAAATTAAAAACCAAAACCAAAACAGTTTATGCAAAATAAAAATGGTATAATAATGCCTGACTTTATCTCCTAACTGTTGCACTACTTGTATAGCTGACTATTTCTACTGGGGAGCTTGGAAGTGAGATTATCTGTTAAGTTTCTTTTAATGACAGATCTATATACAGCACCTCTTTGCTTACTTTTCAGAAATGCTGCTCTGAAGGATACCAGAGTTTTCAGCAACAATTTATTTCCCCTGACATTAGCAGCAGCATTTGATTTTAGTCTTGGAAAGAAATCCTGATGTCAGGAAACCACTATCTACAGAACAGCACATTTAATCAACTTCACTTAACCCAAGTTCTCTTTCAACTCACAGTTCTTACACCACACTTTTTTGAAGCTTAGCTTCTTTTAAGACCCCCTGGCTAGCACCCCTGACTTGAAGGCCTTACTTAACACCTAAGTTTCCAACACCCTTTTGAGCTCTTCTGGCAGATCTGAGCACCGATTCCCAGTACTGACACTGCGCGTTTAGGCCAAGACCACCTCTCAAACAGGAGCAGCGGATGCAATGGGAATTGTACACAGGGAGCAGAGGTTACAAAAATACCCACTGTGTTTTGTTTCAACTATTTGTCTGAAGCCATCTCTGGAGAAGTTCTTTTAATTTCCTACTACAGGGGAAAAAATACTCCTCTCAAAACAAGGCTGTCGGGTAAAAGCTGGCATCACATTACTCTCAACAAGAGTCTGAACAGAGCTTGGAAATTGCCCTTTGTGAGAAGATAACCAAGAAAAAAGCAAACTGGAATGGTGGGAAAGAAGAGGACAATGAGATCACATTGCATCTCCTAAAGTCATACACATTCAGATTCATCAACTAGGTCAGCAGCACTACTTAGTTTCCAGATAGACTTAAGGGTTTCCCTTTTAAGCATTCAACCCATTAAGATTTTAACATTATAGTATAATGCTATTTAGTTTAAAAGAGAATTCCCTTTTAAATACTCCCCTAAGTCTAGCTGAAGATTAAGTCACACCCAAAGAGATCCTGGAGATCAGCAGTGAATTGAAACACTGTGGCCCTCTCCTCCCTCAAGAAACCCGTATTCAGCGACTGCTCCCATTCAGGGATACAGCCTGATTTCATTTACACAAGCAAACTATCACCTGTAATTATGCCCCGAACTGCTCTGGTGGCAAATCTGAGGTGCTAATAGCAGAAATTCACTCACAACTGTTGTTTTGGTAATGAAAATGCCCACTAATGAGTCAGCCCACTAAATGCAACAGTACCATCTATTATATACTGTCTTACCCTTATATTAGTCACAAATACATTTTTTCTTTTAATGGAAATGTAGATTTTGTAATAAGTGACATTTCTCTAGGATTACTCTAATAATCATCTAGAAATGGAGGTGACATGAGCAGGGTGATAATCAAATATAAAAAAGAAAAATGTTAGCCATCCTTTGGGAAAGTGAACTAGTAAATGGAGAAAAGGCATTTGTCACAAACTCTGGGGACACGGTTCTTTCTCCATAAAGAGAGATCCGAGATAATCGTCTCCAGATACATCAGGAAATCCTCCCCTCAGCTCAGGTCTGGAGTTGGAGAAGACCCAAGGTATACTGGTACCCAGCTAATGCTGTACAATAATTGCTCTGGCCTCTACACATGCTCTCTCCCCCAAATACTCATGGTAAATCCAAAGGCTTATCTTAAATGCTTGTCTTCTGAAGAACAGAAAACACTTTCTGGGTTCTAGATGAGATACTATAGTTCAGTAAGATTATACAGGACAATCCATTTTTTAAAACTGACAATACATTCACTTGGAAATGCACCAAATGTTTGGAAGTAGTATCAGCAAACCAGACAAATACATTTCAATATAACTGCATGAGATGGTACCGATTACAGGCAAGCCAATTTATGAGCTGATCCAAGCATGTAGCCAGGTGCAAGTAACACAGGGCAGGAACTTGTGAAATTCTCAGTTCTTGTTGAACCTGATCAGGAATCGACACTAACAGAGAACATTGTGTGTTTCTGACAAAGTCTTCATACAGGTAATAGGATTGATGGAAATCCCTGACCCCATGGGTCCCAAGCACCCCCACAGTGCCATGTACACCCTCTGACAGACAAGTGAAAAATAAACAGCTGATTCAACCCATCCTGCTGCTCCAGCACTGAGCCACAGCAGTCTCTTTGATAACAACCGTGGAGAGCTAACATGGAATAAGGAAACAAATATTGCTGCCAATATACCCAAAGACAAGCCAGCAAAAGGTAACTAACTCTACAGCGTCAGACACTGGCACAATCAGAACAAAGCTAGTTAGAAATAGGAGAACGTACGTACAGGTAACTTCAAGCCACTTTCCGGTGTCGGAAGCATTTTGTATTTTTCCTCTTACCAGTGCATCAGCTACAGCAGCCTCCAGATCTGTGCTTGTGCTCAGGACTCGCATGGCATTCACAGAAGCAGGCATCCTGCCTGGCTGTCCGAGTCCAAACCGGTCTGCACAAAAGACAACATTGAAAGGGATTGTTAAATGAATTCGCATTCATTTGGAATCCTAATCAGGTGCCCGAGCAGCTCTCCCCACAGGCTCTGGGAACTCACAGTGCTTTTCCATTAAATTCTCTTTTATCCACAGTTTGCCATTACTGTAAGAAATAAGCTATTGTTTCTTGGGCCCCAGAGACAATTTTGGATCCTCACAGCAGTTTGTATTTTTATTTTTTTTTTAAGCTGGGAAGGAGGGTATCTATTTTTTGTTTCTTTTTACACAGAAGTTGTTTCAAAGTTTCATTCTAATGTCAGAGGCAGACATTCCAGTCCCAGTCTGACACACTAAGAAATCAAGACAAAGCTTCTCATTAACTTCAGAGAGACAGAATCATGCCCAGAACATGTTAATACCTGAGCACTCATCCATCCTGCAGCTCTTTCTCAGGCAAGGATGTGAGACTAGCAGCCCCACATTAGCCTATGTTAGGTCTCAAGGCTTGATTAACCAGCAGAATATCCCCCTATGCCCCATAGCATAAAAATCAGGTTTGTTATTTGCTTATGAAGAGACTGCAGTTTTTAGTTTATTACAGTTCTTGAGAAGCAGTTTAAATGCCATTTTAAGTTCTATAATATATACAATTTTTCTTTTTTTGATCAAACTATCTTTCTCCCATTGCATTTGATGGCAAAGCTCTCAATGGCATCCAAATCAACAACAGTGTTGAGTCTAAAATGCCATTTACATTCCTAAAACTAATTAGTTTATCATTTGCCTAGTCTACTGAAAAAGGTTACTGAAATTAGTTTCTTTAGGCAAATGCCAAATTCAGAAAGGCATGCTAGCAGGGATATAAAAGAATCAGTAACTTCAGTGTCACGGGCCAGGCTCTGGTTGCACAATCCTTCTAGACAGGGTAGATCCCATGCTGTATTACTGGGATCCTGGATCCAGTCTATAAGCAGAGATTTGGTTTGGTATTCCAAGTTTTTATTTCCATGTGGGCCTTTCTTTGCTCAAGGAGGACTGGGAATATCCCCCTGTGACATACCTTACACTTATGTCTCCTGTGCCCACACATGTGCCCTCCATGTGCCCACACAGCAGAAGCCAAAAAGAGTTTTGCCAGCAAATTCAGCGGTGCAAGAATCAAGCTGTGTGAACCCATCTAATAGACCCTCAGCTGATCCACATCAGAGATAGTCATCAAGCAGCAAGAGAGGGATCAAGTCACACAGGTCTGTTATTAGCTCATCTATATTTAATCTAGGAAAGGAAAAATTCTGTTTATCAAAAAGTGTAATTATATAATGGATTTCCACAAAGCTGAGGTCAAACATGATACTCAGCAGCTTACTGGATTTTTCAGGAAAAACACTGCACTTATCACAAAATGTCATTGCTTTTGTCTTTAAAAACCTAGCGCACTGAAATATACTTTAAGGAATTAGCTCACACTGACATGCATAAATTAAATGAAAGACTGATGTTTGCCAATCTACTGTCCTAATTCCAAAGCTATACCTGAGTGTAACAGAGATTAAGCTACTGAGGGGAAATTTTTTTAAATCTGAAGTATTTCAAGAAAAACTAAACAATACAAAACAAAAAAATAGAAAAAAAAAACCCAACAAAACCATAAAAAACCCAACCCAACCTTAAGACTAGTATTTATTTCAAATAGAAGTGTTATCTCTCAAAATTTACTGTTTCTCACAGTTACGTAACCAGACAAGACATTTCTGATTTACAACAAAAGCACAATTTCTACAAAACACATTACAAGGGAAAAAGAAATAATAAACAAACTTCTTAGAACTACTGCCAAAAAGTAATTAAATCATGACATTTCACAAAGAAATAAAAATTGTATGTGTTATTACTATCCCCTTTTTTAATGCACTTGTGTTGAACAATCATTTCAACTACTTAATACTTCATCCCTAAAATGGAAAGATCTGTACACTCTTAACAAGCACAGAGAAAATGACAATGTATTAGGTCTGATTGAAACTAATTTCACTACTACAGAGAGATACACTGCAAAGATGTACAGAAGACAGGTATTTTCCTAAGTGTAAATGATATCTGGTACAGTATAAGGTCTGTAAATATTGAGACAAGTTCTGGACTCCGTTTTATATTTAAATCCAACTCAATGACATCACTCAAGTGTTACTGAAATTAGAATTTGGCTTTAACTTCTGAAATAACATAGTATCAAAATTATATAATTTGTTTTCATGTAAATTTAGTATTACATTAGAAAAGGGAAGATAGTTTGTTTTGGTTTGTTTTTTTTTTAAATGAAGAACAGAATGACAAAGTAATTTGGTTGTAGATCAGTTTAAATACCCAGCATAAAGAAACAAAATTGAGCTTTTTTTTTTTTTTTTTTAAAACACATCGAGTACAGTGTGGCATGCTGGCTTTTGTCTGTCTCCAAGGCTATCAGGAATTCTCTGGAAAACTTCTTTCAATTCTCAACACTCAAGTCACTCTGAGCTTCTCCCCCAGACACTGGTGCCACACCTGACTGCAGAAGTCAGACCTTAGGAGAGATGTCAGCACATCTCTAATGCACTTCTAGGAACACATTTGGCTCCGGGAATAACCAGTACAGGTAAGCCAAATCTTACTGGGCAAGAAATAAGCAGATTATACTCTGGCCACATCCCCTTGTCTCTCTGGATAGATTCAACACTCCCTAAAAATTTGGTGAAAAGTTGCAACCATGATTTTTTTTGGCCCAATTTTGCCATTTTCAGGGAGCTTTTGGCTTTATTTAGGATATAGGTAACCTTGTAGAATTTGACTATGCTTTGTACCACATCACAGGAGCCAAGCAAGAAGTGACTATCACAGGAAGCTGAATGCAAACAAAGCTTAAATCCATATTACAGTTGATGTATTTAAAATCTTTTCATTTAGTTTTGCCGAATACAAATTCAAATTTTAACTTTGAAAAAAATGCCATTCAAATCGTCTTGCAACATTTCTGCCGAGTAACCTGATAATGGACATGTTTTGAGAGTTTTAGGTAAGTGGCAGCCATTGAACTAGACTTAAAAGAAACAGAGTATTTTTCACTATAACTAGTTTTCAGTGTAATTAATTCCTTATACAATTTTAGCCTCCAAGAAAGCACTGAAGCCCTCATCTTCTACATCATCACTGCGCCCATAACTAAGTCTCTACTGAGCCAAAGCTCACAGCACTCATTCATTTCTTTTTAAGATTCCCAGATTATCATGATTTCAAAGGGAGTTATAGGTTCGCCACAACTGTGAATCCATCACAAGGGTGGGGAAGAAGCAACTGGAATCTGTAGATTTTACTGATTACATGTAAGCATTAGACTTCTGATGCAAAGCCCAGGGAAATTAAGGAAATAATTTTTTCAAAGACTTCCATGTACTTTGGACACGGCCTTCAGATTTACATGAAGGAATGATCAGCATGTGTTATGCTCCGAAGTTCATTTTGAAAGCTCATTAGATGCTTAATTTTGCTCTCTTGTGTATTTTGGAGAGGATCCCAAAAAGAACTTTTATTAGCAGAGGCAGGAGTCCAGAGTATTTAGTAATAAATGGGACAAAAACCACTGGGATCTGCTCCTAAGCATTGGGAACTGCTACACTGCTATAGAGGAAATATAAACACAAGTTGCAAGTACTCTGCACATCAGTCTGGATTTAGCCCATGCTGCACAACTGATCCAATTTACAGGAGAATTGAGAAAGCCCTGGATCACCCTTTGTTTAAACACTGTTCACAATGTTCCTAAAATACATAAAATTAAAAAACACCCAATAAATGAAATTCAAAACAAAAAGCCACATTGAACAACAACAACAACAAAAAAAACCCGAACAGAAAGCCCCAGAGCAGTGAAAAGCACATGCCAAGTGCTGGCTGATGCACATGATGGCAAATGTTAAGATGGTATAAAACAAGACTACGTATAAGAAGCGGATTCATGCAGTTAGCACTTGTTCACCTGACTGCCCAACAGAATCAGCAGTGGAGAGAGCACTAGTGGACCTGGAATGACGTCGAGAAGCTGCAAGTAGAAGGAATGGCAACACCCACAGGATTAACACACATTTAACCTGAGACAGAAAATGCCACAATCCAAAGGGGATGCGTGTGACCACTACCAGTAAAGGTGTTTCATAGTGACAGGGAAATGGCGCTGTATATGAATGCAGAACAGATACAGTGCAAGCTCCACAGCGACATCTCCATCTGTAGCTTCCTCCCCTTCCCCTCGTGATTGTAAACATGATGCATGACAAAACTCATTTGTAACAGTCCCAAACTCAGTGCAGTTCAGCAAAAAAACCCCAATGCACATCAGTCATGTTCCAGACCCACAGATCTGGCAGATAGCATCATGAGAACATGGAGCACATAACTACAGAGCAGGATTTAGATGTGTCTAATCTAAACCCCAAAGTGAAGCCATGATGAATGGTTACACGTTGTGCTTGCAGGTATTTTTCTACAACATTCTAGCCTAGCATAAAAGAACCAACATTAACAAATAGAATGAGTAACCACATAAGTAGAAAGAGTCATACAGGGAGGTCAGCCAACCACTGCATATAGATCTTTGGGTTGCGTTTCTTTTCCAAGTAAACGCACGTACACACAGTAGTTGCTACTACCAAAATCTCTTGCTTTTAACAAACTGTGCATACATGTTTCTTAAATGTAAGTATGTACATGCACAGACAATCTGAATATCTGCAATTACAGCACATATATACAGTTTGTCAATAGCAATGGAGCACACAGTAGCAGAAAAGCAGAAGCCAAAAATAGCTCCCAGTTCAATTCCCAGTTGTCAGCAACACATCAATCACAAAATGCCTTTGGAGAAGTTTTCAGCTCTTGGATTCAGCATAGAGGTGAGTTCTTTATGAAGGTAAATAGAAAGTTGGTCCAACTGTTTCCAAGTTACAGAAATTTAGTTTTCCTAAAGAAGTTTTTTTCCTGTGTCCAGCAACAACATGATCACCTATAACTCAAAGCAACTGACCCAAGAAATTGACTGCTCATTTGAGCAATTCATCACCAGAATCACCGAAGGCCTTGCTGCTTTGCATCATTACTAGTACCATCAAGAAACTGGAAAAATAAAGCAGAATTGCCTTCTAATACAAATAGCTTTCACCTTCTACTACAAAAGGTTTTGTCTGATACGCACATAGGTGTGCAGTAAAAAAAACCTGTAAGTTTTCTGTTTAAGACAAAGCATTCGTAAACACAAATACTTGCTGATTTCTAGTTTAGAATTACAAAGTGAAAAAAAAAAATTAAGTTTTTTCCCCAGCTGTGAGAGCTTGACTAAAAGTTATACAGAATATGCAATGCAGTCTTTAACTAGGGAGAGCACATGCATTTGTTCAAGAGAACAATCCCGACACCAGAAGTAACTCATAAAAAGATTTACAGGCTCAGTGCAGGATTACGGAGTGAACCTCACAATTAAGATTCTGCACTCTCAATTGCTTTCTCCCAAGCCATCTGCTGTGCACCTGTGGACATCTCGGCAAGATTAAGGCCCGTGAAGAAACAGGAATAACACAAAAATATATCACATCTCTGCACAGAGGCTGAGTGTAGAGTGACTCTTCACTGGTGTTTCCTAATTTAGAATGCAAGACATGTGGTGCACAGACATGCAAACCTGCACAGCAGCCCCAAAACAAAGCAGACCAATCTGCAAGATCAGGATGTCAGTGTTGACACTGAGCATAATACCATTAAATGCAAGAATCCTGTTGTTTAATAGAGCTAGCTTCAGTATAACTCACTAATATACAAATTAATCTTTATGAGCAAGAATAGACCATGCACATTACGATATTATCTTAGCATTAATGTAAGATTAACGGGGTTCTAGAAATAGTGTAATAGTATCATATTGTTTGGGCTTAAATTGACATATAATTTTTTTCAGATGAATTATGCACTGCACAATCAACAAGTTCATGAATGTGTGTAAGCTTAAAACATTTCAATGAAAACACAGGAAAAAGACAACAGAACAACTACTATATTGGGTTACTATTACACTGATACTTCCTCCCCACATTACATGAATAACTTAATAAAAATGTATTTCTAGAAATGCATTAATCTGCAGGTAATTAAATATCATAAGCTAAAATGAAATTACCCTCTTCCAACAATAAAGTTTGTTACAAACAGTGTAAAAGACAACTGTAACAGAAATTTTATAGTCAGTATACAAGTCAGATTCAGTGGTGGTGGTGTACAAAACTCACACCCTCTGTCATTCTCGTACACTGCATTTATGTTTCAGAATGTGGGCTCAAGACAGTATTTCAATTAATTTATTTTCAATAAAATAAACAAAACACAGCATAATGACATAAAACAATGACAAGTTAGCCCCCAAATCCAGCCTGCTGGATTTGGCTGGAGAAAAAAGCTTCATCCAAAATTAAAGCTAGTTAGGTTAACTATAAAAACAAGCTACGGTAGTGTATCTAATATCCCTTTATGGCTCTGGTATCAAATCAGCTTCACTTAAACACAAAAAAAGTTCATCTATTTATCATAAGGAGCTATGAACCAAGTTCTAAATGCTAAGTTGAATGTCTCCCTTTTTTTCAGAAGAAAAAAAAAGAAAAAAGAGGTATTACAGGTAATGCAAATAAGATTTTATAGCTAAAAAAAAAAGTTGTGAACGCCAAAGCCTCAAACATTAACTTAAAGATTCCACTTTACACCATTGAAATCAATGGGGTTTTTGCCAATAATTTCATATGAAGACAACCAGGCTCTGCACTGATAGCCAAATCAATAATGACAACATCTGTAAGTTTAAAAGGTTAAAGTACAGTATATTAATCAAGTATGACAACAAAACAGAGAAATTTTGCCCATTTGTCTATATTTTTCATAATGTTTTCTCACTATTGTATTAAAGTTACAGAATTGAGCCCAAAATTCTATGTTTCACTTACACACTGTAATATACTTGTATTTTGTCACTATGTGCAAAACAGATCATCTAATAAAGATTTCATGAGGGCTGAAGAATGGTAAGAACTTCTCTCCCACTTTTAGTACCACATGCACAGCTAAGAAATTACTACATAAATGAAGAGGGCCTGGAGATGAACTACACTCCATGTCTGAGATGACAAACGAGTCTTTTGTACAACAAGTAATGTATTTGATTGAATATATGATATGGTATTTGATCAGAAACATTAACTGTCCTTCTGGTTTTAGCATTGCAGAAAAGCTTCTGCATGTGGTAAGCATAATGAGATTTTCTATTTGTACTGTACACTTCAGCTGCACGTTAATGATACTCTTTAAAAGCTCAGCCTTTCCACAACTTCAGGCTGATTGAAAAGTTTTTGTACAAAATAGTGAAATTTGTTAAATTTATGTTAAATTATTATTGTTAAATTTGTGAAGTTTGTTAATCGATGATTGAAAACCTCTATTAAAAAAATGGTTTTATCCCTACTGGAGGATTTAGTATAGAAATTATATGCTGTTATTGTACCTAGCTGCAAGAAAACCAGATCATGAATAATCAGAGTCACTCAACAACAGGCTACAACGCTACCAACTACTTCACTATGACCTAGAAAACAGAAGCTCGCTCTCATGTAGATTTCCATCAGTGCTGTAAAGTGAAGCACAGCAGCCCCATACAAGCTGAGTTAGTGAAACTAAAAATTACAAAGGTTCAAACTAAACTGTTTTGCTGGTAACAGTGAAATGTTGAGAACCAGAATTGAAGCATGCAGAAGAAAACAGGGAAAACAGGGTTGGAAACAGGGAGCGAGTGAGGAATCCAACAGGGGACAGGAAACAAGCTCATTCCACCTGTCAGTGTCTTGAAAGGGCAATCAGAACAAGGGAAAAAGGAAAAAATATTGATCCTTAAAGCTCCAATGCCTACATGTACTCACCAAGTGGAGGGAAGCCCCGAGCAGGGCTTGTATCTCGACTGCTCTCACGGCTGGTATCACGGCTGCACCCCTGACTCATGCTGGGTCGGGGGATACGACTGCTCCGTGCTAGCATGCAGCATGGAGAGTTTCAGAGAAGGTGAACAAGTTTAATGAGGACAGAAAGCTCAAAGTTAAGTCACATTTCTGTTAGTTATGGTAATTATTACATTAGTAATTATAATTTGCAGCAGCCTGCTCAGGCTCTTTATAAACCAACTACCTTACATGCTGAGCTTTGTGATGTGAGATTTCAGCAGCAGTGTCTGCTTGACAGTCTGCTTTTTTCTTAAGCAATCCAAGTTTTGTTATTCAAGTAGAGCAGGAATCTTCAATCATTTAGGGGAGCTCTACTGTTACAAACATGCAAAACAGATGAGGCTGAAAGAAACCCTTCTAGAATATTTTCTCCTTAATTATAAGATAAATACCTTCTGGAACAAAACAACAGGTCAGAATTTTTTTAAGTAGTCACAATACCAATATGCTATTTTTACATATATATGCCTATTACTGGCATAATTTTGCCATGAACAAACATCCTAAGGAAAAAAAGGTATTGTAGAGACTTGCAGAGACATTTTTCTCCAATGAAGGATACTGGGAAAAAGCATTTAGAACCTGAATACCTGAAAGACAGGTTAAAAAGTGGTTTGAATTTTAAGACTGCGGCAGCTTCAGCTCTTTTACAGAAGCTAAATTCTGCTCCTCAAATATTTCTATAACCTTGTATTTATGGTTTTATATGCACACAGATTTAGACATATGTGCACTACGGAAAGCTTTAAACTATGTTCTTTACTTTGCCAAAACCCTCCATCAACAAGTTGCTTATCGTCAGTCTGGCAGCTATCAAGTGTTCAATTTCCCACAACCTAATAAGGCTCCCGCCTGTCAGCTGTGCCACAGGAACTCTTCACATGCACACTCTTCAATTGGCCAAATGCAAAGTAGAAAATAGAAGGTTAAGTTGCTTTCACAGTAAAAAGCAACACCACTGACTTTATCTGAAGTTTTTATCCAGGTAGGACCTTAGAAGGCTGCTTTGCATCAAGGATTTGAAATTTATGCTTTTATAAAATGAGCATTTTAGGTATTTAAAACTGGATTATTCCTCTGAAAATTCCGCATCTTTTATATTAAAAAAGATGTTTGCAGAAAGTCATTTAACAAGCTTTATGCCCAGCAGAGATTACAATGCTTTCTTTGGTAAAAGAATAGTAGGTAATTTTCCACAACGTTCTAGCTATGACTAAAGAGGAATTTCCTTTGCTATATTGAAAAGGCAATAGTGTATTTTAAGTGTTGAGGAAAAGCCTTTCAGGAATTTTCTCATGTACAGAGTAAAATGTAATCTACCAGCTTTGGTGACAATGTGGCAGAGGCACATACACTTAACTTGAATAAGCTGTATAGTAATACTTTAAGAGTATCCTCATATTTATAAAAATAGTGCCATTTGCACACTTCAGAATATATATAGCCTTAATAAATCTCTATTGGTTTGCATACAGAACTTAAATGCCTAGACTAGAGCCACTGAAGTTCCCCTATACTGCTTTTGTGGGCTCATATACACAAGGTATATTAGTATCCTTTCAGCAAAACAGTACAGAACAAAATAGAAACATTAATATTTTGGCTTTAAAATTAAAATGTAGACTACTTCCAGATTCTTGGTTTGTCAAAGCCCTCCCAGTTTTGCAAAACCCAGCTTATATCTCTCAGATGAATTAATGGTTCTGATGGTTGACCTTTGATGTCAGACAATACAAGATGAGCTATTGACCAAGTTGATTAGATCACCATAACATCTAAAACTTCTGAGCTATATGGTCTTATAATAAATAAGACAGACTAAAGTATATGAACTGGATGACAGAGTCCATGAGTACAATAATCCCACCTCTGATGTACAAGGAAAAAAACTGACAGGTGAACTACAGGTGAAAGTAACACTCTGAAGTCTTCTACATAAATATTTGCTTGATATTGAGGACTCTAGAAGCAAACTTCTCATTCTTGGGTCTCATGCTTATATGTAAATAATGGCAGCCTTTACATCACGTTTGCACAAGCTGTGATGCCTCTTAAGTAGACAAGATCTGTCAATCTTTTCTATAACACAACCTTACTAAAAGCAGGGACAGTTCTTTAGAGAGGGAGAGATGTGAACAATTAAAATAAATTAATGAATGCACACAGTACATTCTCCTTTCATAACAGCTAACAGCACAAGCATGAAGTATGAAGAAAATGGACTTTAACTGCATGACAATAGAGTAGTAGGACAATGCCGCAGATGAAGCACAATACTGACAGCAACATAAACAGAGCACCCAAAACCAAACACCAGGTACTTCATGACTAAATGTCAAACAAAAGATTTGCATGTTACTGGATAGGAATACAAAAGAAAGGGCAGGGGGAGGTGGGGGGTGGGGGTGAAGGGGAGAATGGATTTAAAAGAACTGAATGATGAGTCTGTTGTGGACTCCCAGGCACCTGCCTCACATTTTTACTGCTGTGTTGTGTAGGGAATATTGGGTATCAGCTGCTCAGAGTATTTTCTTTGAGCACTGCCAGTAGTAAGGGGCAGCAGAGTTGTCACAAGACAAGTTTCTCATGCTGCTACAGCCTGTCTTTGCAGTGCAGACAGCAAAGGCAGAGAAGCAGATGTAAGTCTCAGTAAGTCTCAGTTTCAGAGTTCTCAACACCCAAATGTTGGGCAGAAATTAAGTATGAGTAGCAAAATCAGTTAGAAGTAGTAGGCAAGATGAAAGCAGATGGTGCACCCATCTCTGCCAACTCTGAACTGAGAGCCTAGGTCAGGAGAAACGTGGGCTGTTTTCAGTGAAATCCCAGCTTTCTACATGTGTACTACACATCTATGCTTTACCAATTTCATCTGGAAAGTCAGAGCAGCTGGATATGGTTCACACAATTATTAAAACACACTATTAGGCTATCTTACACCAGTGAAACCCAACAGAATTAAAAACCACCAGAAGAACTTGATAGTGCCCCTGTTTACCAATTTACCACTTCAAAGAAACCTGTATTAGATAAGGGTGTGATTTTTAATAATACTTAATAAGAGACTAAAAATCAGCAGATGCTTCCTTTACATCAACATAAGCATTTTAAAGAGCCTGTAAATGCTGTCAAAACAGTCAAAGGAAAGCTCTGCAGTGGGGTACACCCAGAAGAGGCAAGTCAAGAACTGCCTTCAGCTTTCCAATAAACAGACGCAGCATAACCCCAGGCAAGTGCTGCTGCATGAAAACTGATAGCCAGCTGTGCCTCCTCCACTTTTTGGAGAATGACAATCTCAAATCTCTCACTCCTTTCAGATCCAACTATGTCGCATGATCTGCTGAGCACCCAGCAGAATAAACTTCAAGATAAACTTTCAATCCATGGGAAATGGACACTTTTTTTTATGGTATCTCCTTTAAAAGGCACAAAGAAAAGCTCAAGATTAAGTGGACTGTACTTCTCCTTACCCAACAAGGCATCATCACTGACAAACCTCCACTGAGCAGACAGCAAAGGCAAGCTTAAAACTGGGAAGCACCACAGAGCAGGGCCATGTAAGTGACCATGCAGGACCTCAACATGCCAAATGTGCCTCATGTTACCTTTTGAAAAACAACAGACTGCTGCAAACTTTCCAGCATACAGAAGAAACATACTACCAGTGGTCATCATGGAAACCTAAGTTAGCAACAAGCTAACAGGCATCCACATGCAGAGCCTCTACCACCTTGCTACTGCTCCAGAAGGGCCTGAAAACCTTTAGTGGATGGTGCCTGTATAAAGCCCAGCTGCATGCAGAGCCCCACACTCTGTGTGCATAATCTTGTGCACACAGCATCAGTCCAGCTGCAACTCCCAGTCATCCATGCAAAAGCTGCACAAGTCAATGGATGAGTTATGAACAGGATCCAGGAATTACCTACCCACTTCTAAGAGACTGATCTGCATGATGATTCAGCACTTGCTGTACTGTGATGTGACCACAGACTTAAGAGGTGTTTCAACCCATGAGATAAGCATGTGTGTATCAAGTACATAAATAATCCCACAAAGCCCCAATTACTGCACACACATTTGATATCGTGTGTGCTTAAGCTCCTTCTTGCATCAGGCTCTGAAAAAGACTAGTGATGTATTTGGGACCAAGGTGAGTGGGAGTCATATTTAATGAAATGAACAAATGAAAAAAAATGTCAAGATAGGGAATGAATCAACGCAATACGAAACTACAAAATACTGTTAGCTACTATGTTATAAAGTAATAAATACAATGGAATAATGGTATAAAGATGACAGCTCAAAAGCTATCTCCACCCAAGCCAATATTAGTCAATGTTGCCATTTTCAAGATCCAATAGAGAGACAGAATTTCTGCAACTGAATAGTGAAGGCAATGCAAGCGTCAGACTCTCCTGTTCCCAAAACAGCCCAGAACAAGAGGCTATGGCCATTGACCTGGACTTGTGAGTGAAAGCCACGCATCTGATAGAGCTGTCAGAGCTCTCTCCCACTCCCAAAGAACAAGCATGGACTGTGTTCACACGGAGCACATCAGAGCAATGAGATACAAATTACACTTTCACAAGTATTCAAGGCTCCCGTAATACACTTGAAAGCAGGCAACCCAAGAGTGAGGGTTTTACACAAGGCAATTTCCCTTCAGATGCTCGAGACTGTTTCAAATCAGAGCACATAATGTGATGATCAGCTTAAGCATGTGATGGTGCTATCCATCATTCTTTGTTTCCTCCTAGAAAACAATGATCTTCTGCAGAGTGATAGCAGAACAGTTACATCTCATATTTGGGGAGCACTTCACATTTTAAAAGCAACTAAAAGAAAAGTACAATGTACTCATACGGAGGCCATAAAATGGATCAGACACAAAAAGAACACAGAGTTTGGAAAACAATCACAATGAACATGCAATATATTTTACTAATTGTAACAGCATATCCACTCAGGTACTTTAAATTCATTTCAATAATAGATAGAAGAATAAATATGATACTTCTCTGTTAACAACATTAAATAGAAAGGCGGCTTAAATGTAAAATGCAATTGCTAAGGCAATAGTTAAAAAATTAATTAACCAATAGGGCTAAAATATCAGATAATTTCAACCTACTAGTAAATTCTTTGGAGATATAATTTAGTAACAGTATTATTTAAAGTGTTCTTCCTCTACACAAGCTTCAAACTTATGAAAACATTTCCATTTAGAAATGAAAACAGTATTTACTTGTTCAGGCAGCATATTGAATACCTTTGCACCCCAATTCAGATACACAAAAGTTTATATATAATGATGCTTACTTACCTGACTTAAAAAAATGTGTCTGCTGATAAATTTGAAAATAAAAACTATTATAGAATATTTAAATAACAGTCACTGAGTCAAGAATATTGGAAGCAGAACAATTAAAGCATAGGTCTAAAATGCCATCTAAGAAAACGTCTCCAAGATATTACGGACGAGAGAAGTAAACTATTTAAGATGCAAAATTTCCAAAATATCCAAGAAGGTGCTTTCTGCCCTTGATTCCAACTGACTGTAAAGACTGCTCAACTCATTTTAGGACTAAGCTGCTGATGTCAAATGAGGTATTTCTGCTGTGATCATTATTCACAACTGTTTTTGCTGCCTGATCTAGTAACATCTCTCATGTTGCATTTCAAACAGAAGATGACATCTTTAGGCCTACTTTGAAACTATAGCTCAATGTGAAAAATTGAAATTACTCTCCTACAAACCATAATCACATTAACTTGCCAGATGAAAAACCCAGTATAAGAACAGCATCACAGTTTCCTAGCCGACAGGAAAGTCCTTCCTTCGAGAACATTGCTCAGCATGTCACTACAGTGACTATTCTTACCTAGTCCTATTCTGCTGGGACTCGTCTCTCGACTGCATCCCTGGCTCCGAGGGATCTTGCTGCGCTTCTCTGAAGATGATGGCACTGGCTGGACTCTGGATGTTCCACTGCTCAGGCCACCATAGGCGCTTCCTAACAGCTTACCCGGAGAACTAGACCGGCTACCAGCTAGAAGAGAACCAGAAATAAGGAAAAACACAATTAAAACCCCCAAGATTTTAAATACTCTGATAGCAAAACTGGAACACGACCAAAATAATCTCTAAGAATTTGATCCATATCATTCAGAAAACTAATAGAATTATTTCCCATGGGCCTTGAGGAAGACTGAGGAAAGACCATGGACAATAAACATCAGCAACCCTGCCTATATTAACCACACTACCCAGGTGGGACCGAGACCAAAACAGACACTGCAGTGTATGAATACACCAGATGGCTTTATGTGAGCTTGCAGAGGTGCCAGAAGCAGTGTTGCTGCAGAAGAATGGAACTCAAAGGCTGCTTCACCTGCTTATGAAGCAGCACAAATTAGCCTGTGTGGAGAGCTGTGCTGCAGCACACTGGCTTCCAGCACAGGTAACCTGCTGCTAAGCACCTCAGGTATCTCCATGCTACACTGCAGTTATGGCACTACTTTTCTGAAATAATTCAGTGGAGAGAAGAAAAAACAAAACAAACCAAAAAACCCAAACAAACAAACAAAACCCCTGAACAAATAAAAAACCAAAACCCACACCCAAACCAAACCAACCAACAAAACAAAAAAAAATCCACATCTCAACAGCAGCAGACTGGGGGCAAACCAAGACAGTCTACTAACCAAGATTTATTTACATGTATACATTCCAGCTACAATAGATATTTCTGTCTGAAACTTCTTGCTGCCTAACACTTTTTTTTCTTACCCTGTGAATCTTTATTTGGCAAGTTGTTAAAAAATTAAATAATGCTAGCTTAAAGATAATCATAAAGAACTGTTAAGATTTTTTTTTTGCTTCTTCAGGTAGACAAAAATTTGCTGCTGATATTACTATTCCTGACATTTAATTTATTTGCTAAAACAGCCAGGAAAAGTATATTTGAAAAAGCTGCAAGGCCATATTTGGGCAAGCTCACATTCTGAACCAACATTCATGTTGGTTTCTTTCTGAAAAGTATCTACACATATAATAAAAATTTCATTCCAGATACCATTACAACTAGCAAGAGTTAAAGATTGTTCTGTCTTAATTTAAAAAGATATGCAATTCTATTAATCTCACAGACAATACCATAACATGTGCTTTATTTTAACTTACTCCTTGTGATTATAACATTTAAAATTTTAATTTCTTGGCCAAAGCCATTCTGAATCAAATCATATATTCCAATACTGTATCTGAATCAAATCATATATTCCAGCACTGTATCTGAATCAAATCATATATTCCAATACTGTATATAGTACTGGCTCCACCACCCCCCCATCTCAGAAGTGAGAATATTTGTGACAGACATTAGTCTGACATACAGCACCCACACAATAGAAGCCAAGGCTCCTCTCATTTAACTCTGCTACAATCTCACTGATGTCAGCAGGGTTGAACTGAAGTAACAGAAATAATTTAGCACCTGGGGTTTTAAGCTGCAGCAATGAGCCACCTTCAACACACAGAATGTATGCTTAGCACATTTGATTACTATGAGAAAGCAAAATCACTTGCTGTACACATCTGCATTTGACTTGAAGCAAATACTTTTCAAACCTCATAGTTAGGAGAGAGTGAAGGAAGCTAAAAGCTTAGCAATTAAAAAAAAAAGGTGAAGAAAATAATGTGAGAAAGCAAGATAGGGAAAATGTTTCTTACCACCAGCAGGATTAGCTGATCTGGATCCTTGATTATGAAGGCAGACCAAAGGACAGGCAAAAAGTGGATTAAAAGACAGCAAGACAATACAGCGTTCAGCATGCAGTTTATGCTATACACAATACAGACAGATTTATTTACAAACACATCACTCCTAAAGCCTCTGCAGAATGCAGTGAGTTAAGGTGCAGATGCAACTAACAAATTCCCAAGGTTGATCAGCTGCTTCATTAACTGTCAACCAACACACCATGACCCCAATTCTGCTCTAAATTACACCCCAACCCAGCCTGCAAAATTGCAACAGGGTTATCCACTGTGTGGGCATGGAGAATTTGGCCCTGTAACCATATAATATGTGAATTCTTAAGTTATTTCAGGCAATGTTTGACTTAAGGATCACATCTGGTTGGGCTAGGCTGAAAACAGGATTCAGCAAACTAGCCAAGGCTCAGTTATGACCATCCTAAAGCTTCATAAGACATAATATAAAAAAAATTAACCCATAATATTTGAAACCTTTGGATACTCAACTATTCTTTAAATAATTCTGAGACTTGTCTCATCTGGTCCGATCATTTTTCACCAAATTAAGTTTAGGAAAAAAGGTAATTTCTGACTTTAGATCAGTTTTAGGCTCAAAACTAAAGAAATACATTTAGATCAGCATACCAAAGCCCCAATTCCTTCATGACATCAATGCAGAGACTTCCATTTGGCCCCATCCTGAATAAAATACTTCTCTCTCCAGCTCTCCCAGCCTAACACAAAACTATAAACTGCTTTTTCCATCCCTCCAGCAACACAGAGCAAAGCAATGAGAGAATGAACAGAAAAGGGCTCCTAAATAGGGGTACAAAGCAAGACAAGTCCTCAGAACAAACAGGTCTTTCCACAAACTCCCATCTTCTCTTATCCACAAGCTTGATGGTCCTCAAAACATGAGTGGCTTTCTCCCTCCCCCCAATTTCTTTTAGAGTCTGAAAGGCAAAATACTCCTGAGATACACATGACAAATATGCAGCAGCAGCACCATCTGTATGTATAGCTCCTAGGATAAAATCATGTGTCATGTGAAGCAGAGAGCAGAATCATCTCCTCTGTACCTACATAAAATAGGTAACTTCCTATTTTAAAATGATGCCAAATCCCATTAACTTTGGACAGCTCACGTGTTACACATACAGAAATAGTCACATAAGCAGGAGAAGCTTGGCAAGGTAAGAACCCAGGAGAGGAGTCAGCTACAGACACAGAGTGCGCCTCAGTGGGACCCAGGGCAAGTTATTTAGTCCTAGACATCACAGACTTGAAATTCTGCTGCACAATTGGTAAACAAAAAAAATAAATTAAAAAAAATGCAGCAACTAAGCATTCAGATGTGGGGCCCTATTTGTCAGCAAGAGCACACGCTGGCTGAGTAGGGATCTGCTTTGGTACACGTCCAAATGTTATTAGCAGAAGTGAGCCCAATCCTCAGCTGATGCTACAATTTAAGAGAAATGTATTAATACTCTTTGTTCTGCTACCCCAGAAATAAAACACTTCTTACGCTGGGACTGGGAAACTACTTTAGCCCGGCTGCGGCCTCGGGTGTCAGCAGGCGTTGAGGTGACACTTGTGGCACTGCCAGAGCTCTGTCTCCTTGTACGAATCCGACCTGAAGGAATGCAAAGACAGACAGTTAATAGGCTTCTCCCGAGGGCAGTGGCAGTGTCTGACACACTGTTCTGAGCTTGCCGGGTTGTCATACGCACAATTAACCAGAGTAAAGAATTGTACATAGAGAGGCAACATCTTTTATTAGACTGGCTGAAATGTAGGAGAGGGAGGGGAAAAACAGTCACAGTCCATGAGCCCAAAATCTTCTTAGGTTTCTATGATGCTATCAGCCAGTTTAATTAAAAAAAAAAGAAAAAAATTTAAAAAATTACCTCTCTGGAACCCTTGCTCCTGTTCTATAGTAGATTCTTTATAAAGGATCAACAACAACAATAACAACAACAACAGAATCAGTCTACTAAATGCTGCTTCTTATATCAAATTATTACTTTCTAACAAGGCGATCACCCTTTCAGAAATGAGTCTGACCGATGTCCCCCCAAATTCCATCTCTGGGATTTCCATTTAGCACTTGGGTGCTTTATAAGCTGCTCTACACGGGCAGGCTGGCACGCACTCCTGCGAGAGCCTGGCAACACAGGCAGCACAGCCTGACTACACTTATTTCAGGCTCACTGAATTTTCCCTGATGTTTACAGGTCCCTTATATTTAACCCGAGATCAGTGTAACTTTACTTGTAATGGCAAGTCCCATTTAACACAATCAGCATTGTGGAAAAATGATTGCGTGTCTGCTCTTTATTTAAGGAGAGAATGGATATACAGTCTCAAAGTGTTCTTGGTCCTTTTGCTGTCCTTTCCTCATGAAGAAAAACAGAAATTTGAGCTTACAAGGTCATCAGTTCATCCCCTTCCTGGGGCAGGGCTCTTCCCTACAGAATGTTCTTTCCAGTGCTAAGCTTCAATTATCTGTCTCTAGCTAATGGGAAAGAAATGATAATTAAGAGCAACACAAAGAAAGTCTCCACTGGTACTTTTCAACAACTCAGTTCTCAGCCAAATCTGAAGCTGTTTCTCAGGACTCATGCCAGTGATATCCTGCATTCAGAGGATGACTTCAAGTTTCAGGCACAGTAATAAAAGGGAAAAACCACAACAGGTTAAGAGAAAAGTCTAGACAACTGCACCCACCAGTTATAGATATTCATCTCCTGCCCTTTGTCTACACCATAAGCATACAGAGGAATATGAAGAGGGAGAGATAGACACTTCCCACCCAAAAGAAAAACAAAACAAATCACTTCATGTAAGGTACACATGCAGGACACGACAATGGAAAGCAGCCCAGGCTGAACGGATTGAGAGCTCTGTTCCTCTCTAAGCTCTCATAATATTCATAACATGATCTGCAAGTTTCTGATAGACACAAAGCATCAAGATGCTTAATTTTGATAACAAACACTAGACTTACTTGCAGGGAAAAAAGCATAGAAGCAGCTGTACTGCAACCCTCTCCACCAGCATCGCATTTTAAAATAGTTCAGTAAGCAAAATACAGGTCTCTACATTCAAACAGTTCTTTGTAGTCAAGATACAAAAAAAAAAAAAAAAAAAAAAAAAAAAAAAAAAAAAAAAAAAAAAAAAAATCAATAGCATAAAACTAAGAAAATATCAACAAAGCACTTTTTATCCAAATAAGCTCTGAAGAAGCCCATATGGGTCCAACAGTTATGAAGCTGTCTCCTGAGGTCTTAACACCAGCAAGGCTATAAATCTCCTCTGCTCTAGGACCTTGCCTGCCCCTTACAAATGGTCAACCTGATGCACTACCAGAGGCAGCTCTAGAGCTCTTTGCTGGCCCGTTCCCATCCCTCACAAGTTTGGCATGTGCACAGCTACACACAGATGAGAAGAGCCACCGTGTCACTTGCCATGAAGTATGTACCCTAAACCCCACCAAAAAGCAGGGGTGCATGGGGAAGGAGACAGAAGGACCACAAGACTTCCTTCCATTTCACACACTGGGATGGCATCACTGCTGACATCAAGTGTACAGAACAGTAAGGTAAGTTAAACCAGAGCAGTCTTAGGAACCAGTAATGGAATTAATTTACATCCTTCCAGAACACCATCAGAAGGCATTGGCATTGCCTAAAGTCCGGGGGGATAACTCAAGATGAAATTTAACATAACACACAGTAACAGGCAGTAATGGAAAACACCTTTACTGATGTGTATGGGTCAAGAATGGGTAAGAAGGGACCGATGGCTTGTCTTATGCACAGACCACTCAAGATCCTTGAATTCTTCTTTCTGCATTTACAAAATTTTATTTATTTATTTATTTAAATTCCCTCTATCAGCCAGTGCTAAGAAGGAGAAAACTGGGGCAATATTTAATAAGCGACTCTCACATCTTAGGAAATACAAAGCCTTTAGGCTTACTATTATTTTAATAATAAAGATAAACCAAGATTAGCTTCTGATACCAATTTGGGGGCTTTAAGAAAGAAAACTGATGAAAGGGTCAAACTTAATTAAGATGTGATTATCATCAGGATTAAAAATAAGAGAGTACTGAAACCCCTGGGAGTCAGTAGACAGACTCCTACTAACTTCAGTAGCTTCTGAATGAATGCCCAGAAAAAAGAATTCCGCTTCCTCTTGGACTGGTAGATTTGCACATTGATTTTGGCCTAACAGCTGCCAGAAATAACAGGAGATGAAGAGTTGCTCTTGCAAAGGAGAAACAAAGTTCCAACACTGATACTGGTTTTCTCATCCTTCTAAAAAGGCTGTCAAGTGTTTGAACTAACACTGCACTGGAACTGAATTGTGCAAATGGTAACAGGAATAGCAGAAACTAGAAATTCATGATGCAAAAATGATGTAATGGTAGAACTACTGGATAGCACAGTAAGAACTCACCCTAGCAGTACGTTTATTATTTATTAAAGTCTCTGGGATAAAGTATAACATAAGGGGAAAATTTGCCTCACAAATTCAAGGTCAAATTTTTCACACAGTTACAAGGAAAAAGGGACATCTGCTATGTTATATGCATTCTTTGAAGCATCAGTTGTTCATGTACTTTCCAAAGCTTTATTTTAACTTTAACAACTATGTATTTATTTTTTCACGTAGGCAATTAATCTTACTTGCAGCATACAATTATTTCAAAATAAATTACTCAAAGCTACTTCTCAAGAAAAAAAAGTTAAGATTCTAAGTTTTCCCTATCCAAGTGTAGTTTTTAGCTGTAAAACAAACAAACAAAAACTTACCAACTGGAACTCAAAATTGCTTTAGGGAAATCTGTATGACATAGAAAACCTGGAGAGACATCAGAGGTGTTCTATATGCTAACTTATCTCCACACACCTGCACAATTTCCAAATTATTCTTATGATAACCAAAACCTACTTGCTTTATAGTAAGATGAATCAATATTTGGCTGGCCTGAAAATATAAATATTTTTAATATATTATACCAAGTATGGCATGTATATATACAAGTTCACCTACTCAATACAAATGTGTCTACTGCATTCCTTTAAGAATTTCATCTGCAAAGAGTGTTGCATTACACACCCAAGAATTATTTGCAAATATGATCATTTGTGTGGCTTTATCGTTCTATCACTGGTGGAAAAACTACTTTTAAGCAGGAATGGAAATAACATATCAAATCAGTTACTCAGACTTCTCTTGTTAAACTCAAGCAAACACCTCCCCTCCCAAAACTTTTTTGCTTTCAAGTGGGCTTGTTTTCATATCTAGCTCAAACACTGCAGATGTAGCAATTCATATTTCATAACCATTCATATTTCATAACCATTATTCTTCTTCTGCTTTTAAAAGAATTACTGCATCCTGACAACAGCAGCAAAGGAACAGATAAAGACTGCCCCAACTAGTTTCCAAAAACCATAGAATCATTTCCATAAAAACACCCTTGATCTAAATTTGACATGAGACACATCACTGTTGGGACAGAAAGTATTTTGAAAGACTCCATATAAAAGCTTTGTGTTAAGAAACCATTTGTGGAATTTTTTTTAGGAGTTTTTGGTTTTATTTTTTGAAGTTACTGTCATTTTTACAACAATCAATGGATCAGAATCAACCCTGAAATGTCTAACATATGTCTAAACCTAGGAAAGTTGTTTTGCTTTGTTTTTTAAAAAGGAACAAGTGAAGGAAGATTCTATGGTAACCAAGAAGCTGCATCTGGCAGCATCATTCTGAGCTCTTCTGGGTGAATACTGCAGCATTGCCATCCCCAGTGCTCAGGACAGACATTGGCTTTATAAGACTCAGCCTGTACAGAAAATGGTATTCCAATAGTCTAGAAATTGTCCATAACTGCTCCCCAACTCAGCTGAATCCATTCCATGCTACAAGTAATGATACCTACAACCACAGCAATTATATATGGAAGTACTGGGATAGTAACAGTGTCTCTGTTGATCAGGTTAATGCATTTAGGTTACTCAGCACTGGGGTTTTCCCCCACTTGGAGAAGAATGTTCCTGAAAGAGTCTCTAGGACGCCCCCAACCACCCCAAGCTGTGTCACTGATAAATGACACATGGACATCTGAGACATGCACACATCAACTAAAAACACGCTTTACACATAAATCTGTAATCAACATTTTACCACAAGCACTGGAATGGTTTCCAAGCATATTTAGCACATGTCCAACATTATTCCAGTGTAAGACCTGACTGTGAACCATAATTTCCCCCAAGAAGCACTTGACTCTTACTGGAATTGCATGAGAACTCCCTCCAACAGCAGAGGGTTGAAGGAACAATAGTGGCACCACTTTGTTCTACAGGAACAAGCAGAAGTAAATCAAGTCTGCATTTGCAAACACATGGGCCAAGTAAACAAATATACTACTACCTGAGCATTTCCATTTAAGATACTACATTCAGTCATACCTTTAATTCAAGCCTTGCCTTTGAGGACAAGGGAGACCTTTAAGGTAGAGGGGAAAGAAAGAAAAAAAACCAAAAACCAAAAAAACACAAAATAAAACAAAACAAAACAAAAAAACCAACCACCCACACAACCCCAAAAACACACCAACAAAAAACTAACAATGGGAATGGCTATTTCTTTATCTCAAAGCTTTTGGTAAGGTGCTCAAGATGTCCAACTGAGCAGACAACTCTTTCTGAGCCTAAGTTAATTGAAAAATACAATAAACCAAGGTTTTTTTCCTTTCTGGTGAGTAATAAAAACTATTAAAAATTGACTCTGAAAACCACTGATTTTGTATTAAACTTGCCAGTTTCAGGACAGACCAGAATATATGCCTCTCCCCTTTTAGAAAAAGCTTGTCTGAAGGGCTTCTGTTTATGCTTGCTTTAGAGAAAAGGCAGACAGATAATAGAAATCCTCTGAACTATTATTCTGTACTGAAAGTCAGCATTATGCATTTTAAATATTCCTTGAAAAGCCATTTCATGATAAAACAAGCAGAAATTTTTCTAAGGTTTCCTTTTAATCAAGTATAACAAACATGGCACAACTTCTACCTTATAGCACTAGCTGAAGTCCCAATCAAGACTATAAAGGTTTAGATCATACAAGCTTTCTGTCTGCAAAGCTCTTAATGAAGTTCAAGAGATAACCATACATGAAGGTTGTGGGTGACCAAGATGTAACTGTGCACTGCATGAAGACACAGCCCTGCAGCACAGAAACAGCAGAGCCTTGCACAGATTTCAGCAGTATACAGACTCCCTGTGTCTTTCTGTAAGGAAGTGCATTTCAACAGCGTTTGTCAATTGGCATGACACTACTTAAAACCAAAGGACCAATACTCGGCTCTCAACTTATATTCTTGCCACTGGCATAACCCACTCTATCTTGCTCCTTTTTTTGAGATGTCAGTCTCAAAAACAAAACGCTGAGGAGAACTGAGGGCAAAGCAGATGGGAACTGCCAAGTTCGCACAATGCTGGCTCCTGACTGAGGGGAAGGTGCAGAACTTTTACACTGTAGCTACAGAAAGTCACAATGGGAACCAGACTGCAGACTTTAATGTCAGGCTGAACTACACAAAAACACAGGGACTTCCTCTTCAATTACTTACTGGTGACCTGCAAAAAAAAAAAAAAATCCAGTGGCACAAGTGTGGATGGAATTTCTGGTTTATGTTCAAATAGTGTCTCTTGCACACACAGGTTATTTCCAGAGCAAGGGAGTGTTTTTGTCCTCCCCTGCCCCCTTTCTTTTTACATTTGTGCCTCAAATACGAAGTTTTTTTGTCTTCCTTGAAGCTACTGAGAAACTCTGCAAGATCAGAGAGTTGGCAGAAGACCCTTCTCAGCCCTCATCTGTAGGACACACTGAATCCTGAACAAAGGCTGGTTTTCTCTCAACTGTCTCAAAGGAAAACAAAGATTAAGAGTTGCAAACCATGATTAAACTCATCCCTCAAATGCTCTGGCTGTAGTGTTGCATGTTGTTATAATTCCCCCTGATGCTCACTCTCGCCCTAAAAAAAGAGAATCCTACAACAAAAAGAAGGGATGAGATCTGTTTTTTAACACTAAGGGAATGGCAAACTTTCTGAAAGTTCCTCTCATAATCTTTCCCTCCTAGTGTCTTGCTGGTTACCATTACAGATTTTAACAAATCCAATCTGCATCCAGTGTAGCTGAATTAAAAAACAAACCAAAACAAGCTAATAAAAGAAAATCCCCACCCTTTTGCATTATAACAATAAAGCAGTTAATAAACTAAAAATAAAGGTATTCCAGAGGACAGCTGTTGGAACAGACCTCCACAAATATTACAGCCTAGGAGAAGACCGATTGCTCCACAGGGTACTTCATAAATTAACATTAAACATTCAAAGATTCAAAGTTCCACCCAAAATAGAAAGGTTGGAGAACTAGGAAGAAATGAAAAGAAAAAAAAGGGTCAACAAGGACTAAAAAAAGCTTGATATTACTACAATTTGGAGCTTTCATCTAATTCACTACTGATTTAGCAATGCAAGTGTTTAGGCCAACTTCATATTCCTTACCACTGACAGACCATAAAGCACAAACACTTGCCCATGATGCAGAGCCAGTTCATCTCCCAACACTAAGATTAAGTACCAGTTCTGAAAACATTAGAGACCTTTCCCTCCAAATAATAAATCAATGCATCTATAATAATAAGGAAAAACCACACGTCACAATGGCACAGTGGCACTTCTCAGACCACCACATCCAAATACAAGCAGCCATCAAGGACATGAGCACAGTCTTACAAGACAGTAATAGATCCCTTGAAAAGAGACTTGCATCAGGAAAAAATGGGTTTGTTGGGGGTGTGTGGTGTCTTCATTCTGTGCAGAAGACATTCTTGTTTTCAACTCCTGTCTACCTCAGAAAAAGTGATTTTTTTCCAGCAATCTTTTTTTGCTTGGGAAATAAGAAATAAAGAACAAGCTTTGACAGTGAGCCAGAGAAACAGACTGGGAGCCCTCCCAAATGAGCAGCCTCAGTGTCCTCAAAAAAAAAAAAAAAAAAAAAAAAAAAAGCAAGCCTTTCCTCCAACTGTCTTAGATGTTAACTGTCCTTGAGTGAGAAGGCTTACAACAAAAGGAGAGCACTCAGGTTTAAAGAGGTTGACTAAATATTCCTTCCCTAGAGATCATTGTTTACTGTCCTCATTTTTCTGCCATGTGATCATCTCATTCAATTCTCTCGCTGCCCAGTTTCTTCCCAAAAGCATTTGGCAGTTGTGACCTGAGCTTTGGATGGAAAAACACAGCAAACCTTTACACACTGTGAAGCATAAAGTACAAGCCCTGGGGTTTGTGGGGTTTTTTTGGGGGGTTGGTTTTTGGTTTGTTTTAAAATCTCTGCACAGGTCACCTTCAAAAGTAACGCTTTAAATACAGAAACCCAAATACAAGTTTGTGATCAGAAGTCAAGTCATAAAAGCAGACTAGTGCCTATTGGCAGGGAGGACCTTGAAGAGAACATGAAGAATACCCCATGGCATCAAAATGAGCAGGACAACCATGCAACACTTCATGCAGGTCACCAGTGAACATGGATGAGAACCAGATAACACTTTGAGAACAGAGACCAGGTAGGGTGGTACGACTGTGGACACACCTCAGTTACACAGAGAGACTGCTTACCCTCAGTTTTAGTGGTAGTACCATCTTTAGGCAAATTTAAAAAAAAATAAGGAAAGGGTTAATAGGGAAATTAGTAACATTAACAGAAGTGGGCACTATATATCAGCTACAGAATTACGCAGAAAAATTACCACAATTAAAATAGATGAAAAGAAGTTTTGAGTGAGCAGCAAACCAAAGCTTGATGTATCTGAAGACCACACTTGCAGGTTTTCCGTCCTTCAATAACCAACCTTTGCCAAACTCTGTTTTCATTGTTTGCCTCATCATTTCTTTCATGGGAAGGCAAAGGTGACAATTGTCCCTACTAGCTCAAAAGAAAGGAAGCTCCTTCAGGAGCAGCCACATTTCCATCACTAAGATGGCTGTTTTTCTCCTACAGCCTGTTTTAAGAGTAAGACTAATGCTGTATTCAGACTCCCAGCTTCAAGGACAAAGCCAACTTCAGTCAGTATTTCTCTCTCTCTTCCGTTCTTCCTCATGACATAAGAATATTTGAAAGCAGTCTTGCCACTGAACACCGGTACACATTGTGACTGAAAAAAGGTTGTATGCATAAGATTGAAAAGTATGCTGCTATGCAATCAACTTCATATTCTGCATTACATTTTCACTGCAATGTATCTGCATCTTGAAGTATGAACAATTTAAATCAAAGTAAGAATTCAACTTCTGAACCAAATACAACCAACACACTTAAGACAAGGTAAAATATTTCAGATATGAAAGAAACCTGTCTACAAAAGAAATCTACAGAACCATCCCTACATAATTCACCAAGTGTATTTCAGCAGACTAAAGACCAAATGCCCTATTCTAAGGAGAAAACTTCTCAACTGACTTCAAGAAGTCAATCTACATAGCTTAAATGAAGATCACCAACTTCTGATTCTCTCCCTTCCCCTTCCCCCCCTCATAAATCGATGAGAAATCTGGAATTAGATTAGTATGAACCATCAGAATGAGAAATTAGATCAGATGATCAGTTCTGCTCATAACTGAGTTGAAGCCCTGCAAATGTGTCAATCACTGCTTTGCATTTCC